>OZ005651.1:103977063-104054563 GCA_963930645.1 Salticus scenicus
ATTTTTTGTAAAATTGGTTTTTAAATAGCTTTTAAACAAGCTAACAACAATGCCATTTTAAATTTCAAAAACGGCCGTTCTAGAGATCATCTATGCCCCTTATTACAAATACCTTAACCAAACGAAGTCCCCCTAAAATTGATTAAACAGGTTTTTTTATAGTTTTCGGAAATTCTCATGGGTTCCTGAGATAGAAGGTTGGAGGATGGGAATCTTGGCAACAACTTTAATCTGTCACAACATTTTAAAAGAACACATTAGGGGACGGACACACAAACACACGCAAAACATGCCGGACATTTCAATTGAGTTAACAAAGTATTTCCTTTTTCTATTTGATATTTCAGTTCCCCGTGCCCCCTAGCTCCAATGGGGAGGGTGGGGGAATCAAACGAGGTTCTTTCGAATTAATTTTTTTTTTTCTTTATATAATTTTCGGAAAATTTCGACACGTTCCAAAGATATGAGTAGGTGGGGGCGGGGAGTAGGGAAAGACTTTTGGCGGACCCTATACATGGATTTTATAAAAGTGATAAAATGAAGCATATGAATTGATAAGTGTGATAAATAACGCTAAAATTAATCATTTTAAATATTAATGTGCACAAATTTATAATTATTAGTTATATTATGTGAAGCTTAATTATTTTTAAGTTCACTTTAGCTACATCTGGAAATTTTTAATTCGGAGGTCGCCAACCTTTTCTACTTGGAGGATCACTAAATTAATAAGTACCGCGGGCCCCAAAATTTATTACATGAATTTAAATGCTGCTTTTGTTATCATTCCTTATTTTGAAATTGAAGATACCGCGCTAATTTGTCCCCACTTCTTTTTTTTTAAATCCTCTTTTCTATTACACTGCGCCACATATTTCCCTAGTGGTAGTTTTGGAACCAATTTTTTTTTCTTGCGGAATCCATCCTCCGTCTTGTTTAATCATCCTACAAAATTTAGCGCCATTCTCGCAATTAGATCGCGCTACAGAATACTGTAAGCACTGTCAGTTTAACCATGGCTATCTTGTACATAATCATATTTTATCAAAGATAAAAAGATGAGCTGTTTGAAGTTTCAGTATTATATCTATCAGTTGCATTAGTTTGACTATCTGTGCAATTATCATTTAATGAACAGAGAAATCATGCATTTAAGTAGAAAACAGAAGAGTGAAAAATGTTAAATGACAACTCACAGCATAAAAGCCTCAGCCTTCGCCATCTTTTGATGGTACGTTTGAATAGGAAAGCTGCAACAGGAAAACATGCAATATATGTATACAAAGTATTAGTTATGTTACAGACACAAAGACAATAGCAGAACACATTACAATAGGACAAAAAAGCAAGCAAGAGCACAATATTAGTAAAATAAGAGTATACACAGGAGGAAGGGAAAAGACCTTTTTAAAAGAATTTTTGGTTATGTGGTTATGATTTGGAAAATATTTAAAATCTTGCAAAAGTGCTACATTACATTCAACTTTATTTCCCAAAAATTCATTACGAAAGCTATGGAGCTATTTGTTTTTCTCAAATCTTAACATGTGTTTAAATTACTTCCTTTGGTCAGGTTCATACATACATACATGTATATATGTATATATATATATATATACACACACATACACACACACTAAGCGACCAAAAAAAAAAAAAAAAAAAAAAAAAAGCCAAACTGCAGAAAAAATGGCTTAAACCTTTTTTATTTGTAATAACTTTAAAATTAATGGTTGAAACAAATAAAACTGTCATGTTTGCATAATACCAAAGGAATAAAATGATACCTATGTACATTTTAATAATTCGTTAATAATTCACTTTATTACACTCTACGAAGTACTTTATAAAAATCTACATAAAAATTTCTTTTTAAAGATAATGCAAAAACCATACACTTTTTATTCTATTATGATTTATTATATGAAATAAACAAGTTATATTTTAATATATGAAATAAAACTATTTGTTAGATTTAAGCAATTTTTTAATAAAAATATGTATTCTGCACTGGGTTAGTTCCACCTTTATATGGGATTACTGCTTTAATGCAGAGTGACATAGTATTATACTGTTTTTTGTTATAAATCTCAAAAATTTCACTGCGCTAAATATTGTAAATAATTTTTCCAGTTCTTGCAAAGTTCTAGGCTGCAAATTTCGAATCCTCGCCTCTCTCCTCGCGCCTTTTTATGACTAAAAGTAGAGTCTAATAAAGAAGAAATTCTACTATATTCTTTGTTGGATTGCATTAAAAAAGATATTACTTACAGAATTATAAGTGCTCATGGGAATGGATAGGTAATTTTAACAATTTCATTCAAACTGACATACCACAGACGCCGTACAGCAAGGTGCATTATCATCTTGAAATGCTGTCTGAAGAAAAGTCTGAAATACCTCCAAAATAGTCGGTCATGCGCCACTTTTATAATCACCGTGTTCTATTTTGAGTTAATTGATCCCTTGAGGAGGAAAATTTGCCCGATTCCCTGAAAAATTGTGCACCTCTGTACCATAATGTACGGAGAAAATGTCACTGGTTTAAGAGTGCGATTTTCATTAAGTCGGTCACATTTTCGTCCTCATTCTAGCTTTTTTCTCCTGCTCGAAATAAAGTAAACTTGATTCATCAGAGAAAACCAGCTTAATAATTAACTGATAATGTTTTTAAATTTTTGGACAACTAAAGTATTGTTTTTTCTAACTATTTTCCTTAATAATGACTTAGATCTTCTGTTCTTTAACCTGCTTAGTTTAATTGTTCCCGCATTATATTTGAAGAAAGTAATTTACTATACACTTTTTTTCTTATCTTTTTTAAGTTTTGAACATGATACAAATCGATTTTTTAAACATTTGCTCTTTAACTTGTGGTTATTTTGCTTGGATGAGCAACGTTGCCGCCTAAAGCCAAATTTCCAGTTTAAACGGCCAAAAAATTTTATATTTTGCTAAAAACCATTTTACCAATATTTCATTAACATTTAATTATTTTGCCATCCCACGTATTAAAACATTTTTTGATTTGCATTCAAAAATTAATACTTTTCACGGCATCGTTAATTGCCTTATTCCTATCATTTTTGAAATAATTTCTAAAATTACAGTTTTTCTGACAACTGTATTCTGTTTTTAACGCTGGACTCAATGCTAAAGTGTATGTGGAGGACAACGTAATAAAATCTATTCGAAAATTTGCTTTTTAAACGATAAAATTGGCAGTTGTAGAATGTGAAAAGGAAAATGTCCAAGTGCGGCGTTTTTTTTTTTTTTTTTCTTTTTGGTCGTTTAGTGTGTGTGTGTGTGTATATATACATATACTAGCTGACCCGACAAACGTTGTTTTGTCATATAAATTATTTCTGGAGAATATTTTGCTAGAAAAAAATAAGTAACTTATTGTAAGTGTGTAAGGATGTGGTATATAAGTGAAACAGGTATGGAGCGCTGTGAACGGTGACTGTGAATTCCGATTATAACGTAAAAGACATAATTACCGAAATTTTCGCTACTTGCTTCTTGCTACTTTCTACTTGCTACTTGTTATTTAAAACTTCCGCTGAATGTCGAACAGCACAAAATTTTATTTCATACGGCAAATATTTCAATTTATGAGAGAATCTCTGATAGCAACGAATTTCACATGAAAATTCAGTCTTTTTTGAATAAGCTGTAACAATCTGGACAGATTTGATGATAATTTTTATCAAAAAGTTATTACAATATCTAACATCATTACATGTACATTTATCACAATTCAATCATTCGATGCGTGTGAGTATGTGTATAGTATGAGCGAAGTGAAATGTAGAGTTCGTATTAAATAAAAACTTAAACTCGTTTTAATTAAAGGTGAAAAAGTTGAAACTCTATTTTATAACATGTATATTTTTTTAATCTACAAAAACTTAATTTATCGTAATGCCATTGGATGTACAATATTTTTGGTTAATCCTTGAGGAGTATACACAAACAAATTCGAAGGTTTTCCAACCCTGGAACACGCAACATATAATTGGCCGTGAGAAAAGTACGGATTTTCTAAATCTAAGCCACAAATTGGGACCCCTTTGGTGACTTTAAATATTTTAAGCCATTTTTGCGATGAACTGAAATGGCTATCTCAATTGTGGAACTAAAGATCTTGGCGAGAAGCGTCCGAGCTACCTCGGTGCCAAATTTTCCATACAAAAAATAAATAAATAAAATATCAGTGACATACACACGCACAAAAGTATGGGACCCCTTTGGTGACTTTAAATATTTTAAGCCATTTTTGCGATGAACTGAAATGGCTATCTCAATTGTGGAACTAAAGATCTTGGCGAGAAGCGTCCGAGCTACTTCGGTGCCAAATTTCAAATTTTGCCAAAGGGATCCGATACTAAATGTGTTCCATTCAAAAAATAAATAAATAAAATATAATAAATTAGCTACACAAATCTGTAGGTTAGCGTGGTTGTTAATCAACGCGCGTGTAAATTTGATAGAAAATTCTATAAAATACTCACTCCAATTCCGCACTAAATTTGCAAAATGTATAGTTTTTTATGCACACTTCAAAACTCTTCAAACACTAATTACATCTTGATGTAATATTTCAATTAGGGCACAATTTTTTGTATAACAATAATAACACGAAGTTACAAAATATTTTCCTGAATTTGATCGCAGCACCAACTGTCGGGACAAACTGGAATTACAATAGAATATATGCAAACGAAGTGTGACGTCACTGACCGTCAGTGGATGCAATAAAAAGATTTCCTATGTTAATCTCCCATTGGATTTTTTATAAAAAATTATTAAAAATCGAGGAAAATTATTTCTCGATTTTAATCCCCGTATTTGGGTATAGATATGTATTAGTCATCGTATGGATGTGTTAGATTGAGTTATTTTGCTCTCAAATTGACAAAATTTTAATTTTAAATTTCAAAACTGTCTTCCTTGGCGTTTTTTATATTTAGCGATCAAAAACGTAATACGAAAATATACATGCCAGATGTATATTTTCGTAATATGTAATGTACGAAATTGTTTCATATTATTCATTACTCTCTTAATATAAGTTGTTGAAATAACCATTTTTTTTGAAAGAAATTAAATATGTTCGCCAGATGATATGGCGATATTTTTTTTCCGCCAAGGATGACAGAGTTTTGAGATTAAAAATTCAAATTTTATCAATTTTACAGCAAAAACAACTCAATCTAACGCATGCACATGACGACTAATACATATCTATACCCAAATATGGGGATTAAAATCGGGAAATAATTTTCCTCGATTTTTAATAATTTAAAATCCAATGGGCGATTAACATAAGAAATATATTTTTTGCATCCACGGGCGGCCAGTGACGTCATCACTTCGCTTGCGTATTATTGAATATTCGATACTACGATCGTAACGCAGTCTGCCGGATCCAATGTGAAACATTCCAAAATCAACAACAATTTATCAGTGATAAATTAATTAAATAAACAATTTAAATTGGACTGAATTGTAAATCTAAACCATTCTCGAATCCACCTGAAGACACACAAAAATTTTTATTAAACTCGGTCCAGCCGTTTAAGGGGAGTTCAGTGACATACACACGCACAAAAGAAATATATATATATATATATATATAGATATATATATAATTATAAATAACAGCCTTAAATGTATTTGATAAAAATTTCGAAATTTTTAACTATGGAAATGGAGTAAATTATTAAGCATAGAGTGTTATGTAGAATCACGTAATATACTTTCAGTGTTATGTAGAACCATATAGCTGCACAATTTAATTCTAAGTATCCTTAAATAATATTTGAAAGGGCAGATATATGCGTATCCATCTGAATCTAGTACAGTTGCCGCTGGGCCTCCGCCCTCTCTCAAAATGAACGGCCAACGAGCCAACCACAAAGTAAACGGTGCGGATGATCGAGAGCGCAGTCGCAGTGCTATATGAGGGTTGTTCAAAAAGTATCGAACCTTATTTTTTCTAGCGTAAACCAATGAAACGAGAGAGACTTTTTCAGTGTAGATGTAGATGGAACACTCATGCGCAGTCGTGAATATTTTCCCGCCCGCAGAAAGCGTCAATAGCTGGCCGTCCGCCAATAAGAGAAGACGTGAGCGGTCATCGGATTTTAGTTTTTGAAAAATGAGAGGAAAACTTGAGCAGCGATATTGCATCAAATTATACCAAAAGCCAGGCGATATTCGAGCGGAAACCATTCTTAAAATTCAACAAGCTTTCGGAACGATTACACCTTACTCATAAAAGTGTGATACAAATGCTTCAAAGATAGCCGCACACCAGTGGACATGTTGACCGTTTTCCTTGACTTCCGCGGTGTGGTACATCATGAGTACGCACAACAAGGCCAAACTATCACAAAGGAGTACTGCCAGGAGGTCTTTCGCCGTCTCTTTGTGATGCTGTGCGGCACAAACGATCAGATCTGTGGGCAGCAAAAACTTGGAAGCTCTATCATGATAACGCGTCTGTCCATTATACGCATTTGATTCAGACTTTCATCGCCAAATACAACCTTTCTGTGGTTCGTCAGGCTCTACTCCCCCGACATGGCTCACTGACTTTTGGCTATTTTCCAAGCTGAAAATTCCGCTAAAGGCTCCGGATTTGAGTCAAGAGAAGACACCATGTGGAATGCGACGGCACGGTTACTCACCATTCCAAAAACTGCACTCCCCAGGTGTTTCCAACAATGACAGGAACTCTAGGCGTAATCAGTGTATTTCCAAGGGATTACCTTGAAAGGGATTAGTATTTTGGAAATCAATAAATGTATTTTTGCCAACTAAAGGTTCGATACTTTTTGAACACACCACGTATATTCGGTCCTGAAATTCTCTTTTATGTTGAACTAGTCACCACTAGAGTCCTGCACGGGTCAGGTTTTATGAGACTCGAATCCGGCAGGTGAATTTTAAACCAACTCAAAACCTGACACGAACCCAACAAAAAAATTTTAATCGACCCGAAAACCAACCGGAACCTGCAACAGAGAATTTTGACGACCCACACCCGACTAGAAGCAGATTTCTTTATATCCGAACTCCGCATCTAAATGAAAATTAATAATTCATCTAAAAATCATGCAAAACATTTTAAAGTTGTAAAATAATGTAAATTTCCATTGTCCACAGTTGATAAAACATTTAAAAAAGAACTAAAAATGTAATTACTAAAACACTATAAATTAAAAGTTTAAAAATCTGAATAGTGTATAAATAATAATTTTTAACTGTTTATGTGTGCTGTGTACTGCAAGTGTACAAAAATGAGTTTCAAGTTTGGTATTTGTAGTTTAATGCTTATCACACATACACAAATATTAAAATGATAGGGGAAGAGGGGGGACATTGGGACACTTTTTATAAAAGCATATTATTTTCCAATTTATAAAAGTTTTAATGCTTTTGTGCATTTTTATTTAAATATTTACGTTATTGGTCACCTTTTAAATGGGTAATGAGCATTGTTTAATGTGTTTTACAAACAGAAATAATTAAAACATAACTTATGCAAAAGTGTCCCAATGTTCCCCGTGCAGGGGCAGATTGGGACAACACTGATTTAATGATGGGGCACTTTGGGACAACCATCTTTTTATTTATCTAATTACAATATTGCAAAATATTTTGCTAAAGTAAATGAAAGGCTTTCAAAACAATGAATTTGATACAATAACAAATAATAATAAAGTAGGTAATTATGAAAAAATGAAATTGTTATGAAGCATTACTGCATATTCATATCTTAACGCACATCAAAACCCTGCAAGTCTACACAAAACTTTAATGTTATGTAGGATCGTGTTGATGGCATAGTTAAGTTGAGAACATGATATTAAATAATCTTTCAACAAGAGTTCTTGTTCAGCTGTGAATATTTGTTGAGATGTATATTTGGATTGAAACTTATAATTTATATTTGTAGTACACACTCAATCTTATTTTCTCTCATTTTTTTCAATCTATTAAATAATGTAGATTTTGGTATATAATATTTAATTGCAACTTCCCTCACAGAAAGTTTATCTTTGATTATTTCATTTATTGCCTTTTCTATATTTTCTTCTGAGATTTTAGTTCTTTCAGTTTTTGGCTTATAATTTCTAATCATTTTCTATTTATTTAAAGAATACCTAGAAAAAAAATGAATACAATTAGCTTATATGTGCAAAAAATAAGTAAATAAATAAAAATATATTGGTGTTAGAAATGAATGGACCATTGGAGCAGTCCCAATGTGCCCCATGCATTGGTGTCCCAATGTACCCCATCAGGTCATTTTCAAAACAAATGTTTAGGCCTAATTTTCTAGAGCACATGGGCTAATGATCTATAGTGGAAACGAAAGCTTAATGTTTATAAAAACACATAGCCCTTTTAAAAATTAAAATATTTATTTCCTATTACCTAAAAAATTAACATTAATTTACTTGAAAAAAAATTACTTTTCATATGATAAAATAAACAATCCTTGTTCATAGGCAGCAGATTTGAATGAATGAGTTGATATCACAAATATTAAGATGTACCACTAGTGCCGTGCAGTGTGATTTTTTACAAATTTTATTTTGCAATAATAAAGGGATAAAAGCCTTTGTCCCAATGTGCCCCGTGTCCCAATGTACCCCCTTCTCCCCTACAGTGTTACAGATGTCGACTAAACATCTGTTTTCATCTAAATCTACATTTCAATAATTTCTTAAAAACATCTGCAAGAGAAAAAATAATTATCAGTTTAAGCTCACAGTCGATTTCAAAAGAATGTAAGTAATCAAACCAGATTAATCACAAATCTCATAATTGTCGGAGAGGGAACCTGTTTTCTACAGCTTCTATTTCTAAATAATAACACATACATGTATATATTTTTTAATTGTTTTAGTCGGATATGGATATTTAATTTGGGTAAGAGTATATTTCTGTAGTGATAAGTATAAAGGATTTAAGTCCATATTCTTGATTTTTCAGGAGACGAAAAATAAAGTTTAACTAGCTAAAAACAAATCAGAAGAATGGATTAGGGAAAAGGTATTTCGTTGATTTTTACCCTTTATACCATTCAGTGGTTGTCAACCTTCATTTAATAACGGGAAAAATTGAATTAAATATTTTATACCATACATGAATGGTAAATTTCTAAATTGGTTTTTTTTTTACCAATGGATTTTCTCAAAGACTAAATGACATAGAATTAAATCCTTTATACCAATCGATAGAGAATTTTTTTCTGAGTCTGACTATGTACTTAACTCAAAATCGACATTTTTGGACTTAAATCCTTTATACTTATCAGTACAGATTTATCATGGGTATATATAGCAAACAAATTTCTTCTTATTAAGTTTTTTTTTTTTTTTTTTTGAAAGATGTTCTTGATGGTGAGAAATAAACTCAAATGACATTCTTTCATTTATTTCTAAAACTCTTTTAGGTTAATTTCTTTTAGAAATCAACCTATTGCAATCACTTCGTTTATCTATCTATCTATCTATCTATCTATAATGAAAATTTTGTCATCACGATAACTCCCGAAATAATACTCCAAATCGAACGAAATTTGGACAGTGAACTGATCTTATAAATATCTTGGATGAGTTCGTTAACCAAGTTGCTCCGACTTTTTGTTTTCAAGTGGCAGCCACTTGAAAATTTCAAACCCACAATGTAAAAAGCAGATTTAAAGCAAGATTTGCTTGAATTTTGATGTAAATACAGGCCACATAAAGGTCTCGATGAAGTTTATTAATGAAGTTTATCCGCCATTTTTAATAAAGTGGCAGATATTTTAAGTTAAGCGGGGCCACTTGAAATCAGGCTACCACTTGAAAATTTAAAATCACTATAACTTCCGAAATAATACTCCAAATCGAACCAAATTTGGACAGTGTCTTAACTTATTTTATAAATATCTTAGATGAGTTTGTTAACTAAGTTGCTCCGCCATTTTGTTTTCAAGTGGAGACCACTTGAAAACTTCAAATTCAAATTATAAAAATCGTATTCCGAATTTCTTTTAATTTTGATGTATATATAGTTATAGAAGCGTCTCAAAGAACTTTATTAATGAACTATATCCGCCATTTTTAATAAGGTGGCGGATATCTTAAGTTAAGCGAGACCACTTGAAATCAGGATACCACTTGAAAATTTAAAACCATGATAACTTCCGAAATAATACTCCAAATGGAACCAAATTTGAACAGTGTCTTAACTTACCTTATAAATATCTTAAATGAGTTTGTTAACCAAGTTGCTCCGCCATTTTGATTTCAAGTGGAGACCACTTGAAAATTTAAATTGTAAAAAGCGTATTCCGAATTTGTTTCAATTTTGATGTAAATACAGACCACATAAGGATCTCAATGAAGTTTACTAATGAACTATATCCGCCATTTTTAATAAAGTGGCAGACATCTTAAGTTAAGCGGTGCCACTTGAAATCAGGCTACCACTTGAAAATTTAAAATCAACTTCTGAAATAGTACTCCAAATAGAACCAAATTTGGACAATATCTTAACTTATCCTATAAATATCTTAGATGAGTTTTTTAACCAAGTTGCTTCGCCATTTGGATTTCAAGTGGAGACCACTTGAAAATTTCAAATTCGTATTGTAAAAAGCGTATTACGAATTTGTTTGAATTTTGATGTATACATAGACCATGTAAGGGTCTCAACCAAGTTTATTTTAACAGCCATTTTTTGGAAAGTACCGGATATTTTATACTAAGCAGGCCACTTGAAATCAGGCTCCCACTTGAAAATTTAAAATCACGATAACTTCTGAAATAATACTCCAAATGGAATCAAATTTGGACAGTGATATTATCATATAATTATCTTGAATGTATTCACTGGGCAACTTGTCCTGACATCTTGTTTCTAAGTTGCAGCCACTTGAAATCACACTGCCACTTGAAAATATGCCATCATGATAATTTTAAAATACTAAACTGATTCAAATAAAACTTGGATAGTGAACTTATGGTATTTAATTTAAACTAGAACTGGACAATGAACTTATACAAATATATTGGATGATTTCGCTGGGCAAGTTGTTTCGCCATTTCATTTCCAAGTCGCAGCCACTTATACTACTACCTGAAAATTTACCATAATGATAACTTTTGAAACATGGCACTGATTTGAATTACAGTTGGACAATGAACCTATGCTTCAAATATCTTGGATGTGTTTGCTGGGCAACTTGTTCCACTGTATTGTTTCAAAGTGGCGGCCACTTGAAAATTTTGTATCACGGTAACTTTTGAAATACTTAATCAATCGAAATCAAAGTTGAAAAATGGATTTATCATTCAAACAAAAATCTAGAAATTTCACGTAACCAATGTATTGCGTCCATCTTTGGTATATCGATAATAAGTATTTTCTCGCCAAAAGTATCGCCATAGGGGAAAAGTTCCCAAATTTGGCGCTAAATCCATTACCTGCCTTATTGGATCTTTTTAATGCGTTTTTTAGAAAAAATGATGCTATTGTAATGCTAAAACAAACTAGAAATGCAGAAAACTAACATTTTATCAACTTACTAAGCCTCTTTAAAAGAATTTCTACAAAAATTTCAAATTTGCAACGATATCTTAGATGAGCAACTTTCTCTGTCATTTTGATCCAAGTAGCAGCCACTTAATTTTTCAACACGATGACTTAAGATTTTGAATTAATTCGAACTATATGCGTACAGTAGACTTATCTCACAAATGCATTTGATATATTTGTCAACTTAACCCACCATTTTGTTTCAAAGCGCCGTCCACTTGAAAATTTAATATTCACATAGGTGTTCATGAACCGATTTGCTTAAAACTCCATATGTACGTAGCCTACATCAATATTTCTACCAAGTCCCTTAATAATTTGTAGCCGCCATTTTGAAACAAAATGACGCTACTTCATAAGAAAAAAAGAAATCAACCTACCCTTCCGAATAAGCCGGAAGGACTTTTTTTTTTTTTTTTTCATATTGTTCGAAAAACATTTGACTTTTTTCTTCTTGCATATATACATCTACATAAGAGCGTCACCGTGACGCAATAATTGTGATTGGCCGTCTGTATTATATGTACGTGTAGTGAAGTCTGTTCGGTTTTCTCTCTCTCTCTCTCTCCTCGATGTATCAGTATAATAAAAAATGTAACTAATATATACACGTGGGTTCGTGTTTTATTCCCACAATATATATAATAATTATTCATAAACAAGGCCAAAGGAAGCTGGTTTAATTACTAACAATATCATTTACATATTTTCAAATTATCTTTAAATAGCTTAGAGGAAATAGAATGTTAATTCTGAAAACCAAACTCCTTATTCACTTACGGAATACATCTGTTCCTGAAACAAGTTATAGCGGAAGATACTCATAAACAAGGTGAGTGGATTTTACTTGCCTTATAAACTTTGAAATATTTTATAAGATATATTACAAATATTAAATTAAATCAATTGAACATTTAAGATATGATTTAAATAATTCTTTTGTCATCATCAACAGTTCTCAAGTCGACCGACTTGTTGAAAACTAAACCCGACCCACCAGAGAAAAAATTTAGTCGACCCGACTCGAACTCGCACAGTGTGTCGGGTCAGGTCGGGTAAAATCGCGTTACCTATTTTTATAATTTAGCAAAAATTTTATTATATATATAAAGCTTAGAAAATACTTTTCAGTAGTAGAAATTTTCAGTGAAATTTAGAGATCTTTAAAATTGCTCGCACATGGCACAGGGATTGTTATAATTAATTTAAAGTAGCCTTAACAAGATTTTAGAACATAATTTAAAAGTTAATGACTATTTTGTTTGAATTTTACTTATGATTTCACATATGAAATATACACATAGAATTTAAATGAAATTAAACATTTTATGACCCAATTTATGAATTCACAAATTGCTCTACCACAATAAGTAATTTCCTAAATCTCTGAAAATTCTTTACCTGTTAGAGATGAGAGGGTAATGTAAATTGCAAAAGTGTACAAAATAAGATAGGAAATAAAACTACGTTAATAAAAATATCTTCCTGCTAATTTTCAAAAAATTAGATTTTTTTTAAATTTTCATACGACCCCTCTAGACAAATTCGGTCAATTCGAAAGTTTATTTTCAATGCAACATCATTGTAAAAAATCGCATTCTTGTATCTCTAAAACTGAATGAATTGTACTGAATTGAAAACTGAACTCTGATTATAGGGACCATATATCAAAATAGAAATGTAAATTTATGACATATTATAAAAAGATAAAATGTATCATAGCATTTACATTAAAACTATTCTTGAGTATGTTGAATTGATTCGCGATTGAGAATTTTTCGACACATTATGTTTTTGATCTAAACATTTCCGTTATGAATTTGTAAATTATCTTTATTTTCACCGAAAAGCCAGCCTTTTGAATGATACGGAAAAATGGCATAAGGCACTTTTTTTTTTTCTGTATTATAATTCGGTTGGATTTAAAGATATAGCTATGCTTTTTTTTTTTTTTTTTTTTTTTTTTTTTAAAGGTCTTGTTGAATGAAAAATAAAAACTTTGTAATTGACAAAATTTGCGTAGAGGGACTGTATAAAAATTTAAAAAATGTAACTTTTTAAAAATTAATGGGATGGTTTTTTTCTCAATGTAACTGTCTTTCCTACCTTAATTTGGACGTTTTTTCAATTTACATTGCCCATTTATCTGTAACGGGTGAAGAAATAAAGCGCGTTTCAACCTTTTTGGGACACCCTGTATGTATGTGTGTATATATATAGTGAAGGAGTATCTTCACATATTAGTTTTAATTACATTCTCAAATAAATTTAATAATTAAATACTATTTTCAATAAATAAAATTTCTATTAAAATAGATGACGAAATCTTAAATTATCTTTTATATTTAATCACATTTGTCTCTCTATAAATAAAGATCTTAATTCTAATAATATTTTATCTGTTAATCTATTAAATAAATCTGTTGAGGAAAAAAAATATTCTTTAAAATTAATAATTTATTTCTACTAATCTAAAGGTCTTTTTATCAGTTATCAGTCTCTCGGAATTCTAATCTCCCAATGCTAAATCATTTAATAAAATAAAATATAAAGAATATTTTCTTCTATTAACCGTTTCCAAAAATTACATTTCATTCTTTTCAATTGCGTGTCTAATTATCATAGCTAAATTGAGCAATAATGGTCTGTTGAAACATCATTAAATGGTAATTTATATTTTTTAAGTGACAGGATTTTGCAATAATTCACAGTCTTTACACGTCTCCCTTACGCAATCGATTTTCTCGCGATAAAATTTGGTATAAGTGATTGGCATATTTTTATAACGAACTCTGTAAATTCAAAATATTCATATTAATTTATTCGGGAGACAAAGGAACGTGTTTTTTCGTGAATTTGGCGGGTTTTTTTTCCAAATCTTGGCGTGGTTCGCACAGTCTGCTTGAGACTGCCATTAAATGAACTACACACTTTCGCTCTAAACCACTGTTCAAATAACACGCGATCACGAAACCCTCTCTCTCTCTACCTGAAAATTTGTTTTACGCCACCTGAATGTCTTGAAGACAATATTTTTATGTATTTTTCCTAGTATGTTATAAAATAATCTACAGTTCATAGCTGAGAAGTTAAACTTGAAAATAAAGTGCTATAAAACAAGAAGATTGTTTTTTATTCACGGCTTATTTATCTATTGTTCCTGGTATTGCGGATTTCACTTAAATAGCACAAGACCAATTTCATCCTTATAAACTTTAGCGCAAGAATCTCCTTTACAAGAACTGGTGCCATGACCAGGATCCAATAATCTATAGTGTAGATTGCCAAACCAGGTTCCACTTCATAAATTTTTTTAATCGTACTTAGTAACAAGAATAATGGAGAAGATAAACTCACCAGACGAAACACAACTTGAAAAGGAAACAATTCTTTATTTTAGTAGTAAGACATATTAATTTCCTCAAGATGAAATCAGTTAGCATGGTGATAAAATTATTATATAGACTTTGATGTTAAATCATTATCAATTAATAAATGTTCCAACAGTAAAATGGGACGGAGGGAGAGGACGGCCCTTTTTTAGCGTCTTACGAGTACATTCATTAAATCATTAAAGATTTATTAGAAAAAAAAATTACTTTCGAAAGTGTATTTCGATAAAATAAAGGAATTTTTTTAATTTGGGGCAAAAAAAAAAAAAAAAAAAAAAAAAAAGACAACAAAATTTATAGCTGCCAATATTTTAATTTATTCCGGAGTATTTTTAGCCCCGCCTTTATTTCGTACCACTTAATTTTTAAAAATAATTTTGTCTTATTTTATCGATGTTATATATTACAGAATTTTTCTCTATAAATAAAGTGGTGCGAAATAAAGGCGGGGCTAAAAGTACTCCGGAATAAATTAAAATATTGGCAGCTATGCAAATTTCGGGGATGTGTTTAATCTCGACGTACTAAGCCATGATTTACATTATTTTGGTCCGAAACTCAAGAGTTCTCTGTATGCCTGTACTGGCAAACATTTTTTCACGACAGTTTGCTTCATTGAAGAAAACACATAGCTCAATCGCTTTTTTTTTTTTTTTTTTTTTTTTTTTTGGGGGGGGGGGGAGTATTTTGTTAATACAAGGCATAGTTATGGATAGCTTTCTTTTGCAAAGAAGTTTCAATTCACTGTTTTGCTTTGGCCACCTTGACAAAACGTAAATTAAGAGATTTTAGTTTGCATTTATAATAGAAAACAAACTAGAAATTATTTTTCCCCATTTGATTAATTAATAAGTAAGCTAATATGAATAGAACCAGATTTTATTAAACAATGTGCTACTTAGTTTTTAAGTTATAACAAATTTATTTCTTACATCACATGTCTTACTTACACGCTCATAATGCTTATTGGTTAATGAGTTTCACATAAAAAAAAAAAAAAAAAAAAAAAAAAACTCTAATTATCAATTTCTTTATTAAAGAAAAATAAACCGAGTAGCATAATTCATACATGGACAAGCTATTTATTATTAACATTTAAAAACATAAAATTTTTAAAGACATCAGCAAACAACGCGTGTCGACTACGTAGATGCTCTGATATAGCACCCATAAAATTTAAAACCGTAAAATAGTGATGTTCACTTTTCAGTCGATAACATAAATTTCCAATAACGTTTAAGTTTATTGAAAACTTACTCATTTGAGACGTTAAATTATCCAGTAAGAAAAAATTATGGCATGATTTCGTTGCTAAATGCTAATACAGTTAATCAATTTTACCAAGACCACGAAAAATACCTAAATGGTTTTGAATATTATTGATTCCCACATGATCCCCATAATCAATCTAACGATCAACCTCGTTTTGAATTTTATGTTCCTAAGTTTAGCATCACATAAAATTGCCTTTATTTATTTGTTAAAAAAGCACCGTTATTAGCAGCAAAATAATAATAAAGGAATCACACGTAAGTTTTTTTTTCCCCCCTCAATTTCGAATTTGAAAACAGGCAACGTTTCAATTAAAACTCAACCAGCATAACCTGTTTATTGATCGATCTCAAAAGACACGTTAAGTACCCCACCCTGATAAGAATGACGACATAGAATAAATGAATAAGAAAAATCTCTTTATAATGTTTCGATGCTCAGATTTGTACGTATAAGCGATAAATATATGTACAAGCGTTTTGTGCCTGTTTATAAAAGTAATTTAAAATAGTTTTGATTTAAATATTTTATACATTTTGAAAATTAATATTTTAAAATAAAAGTATGCATTAACCTGTTATTTACCGATGATACTTTAAAGTACTATTAGTTTAAAAAGCGTGTAAAATCGAATTTATGGAAGAAATGTTAAAGATATTTATAAAAATAAAACGTATATACTTCATTTTATTTTAATCTCACACCATGGTACTAGACGCTACACGTATTCGTTTTTATTCAAGAAAGGGTTTTACTCAAGAATTTATCATCAATCTTAGAAAAAATATAAGAAACAAAGTTTTTTTTTTTTTTTTTAAACCCTTTTTTAAAAGGTCCTAATATCTTTTTCGACCTCTACGTACCAATGGTACACAGAAGTACAACCACACTAAATCCTCTTTAATTACTATGATGAGGTGATATGCATAATTTTTATTGCATAAAAATGCCTTAAAAATACTTTTAAGTAACTAAAAAAATATGTTTCGAAAACACTTTTTGTCTGTTTCCTAACTGTAGATAAAGGATTAATAGATATAATATATCAATGAGTATCATTACTTCTAATATTGTTTAAGAAAGATAAAATAATTTTTCTTTCATTTTTCATAAAAAAAAAAAAAAAAAGATTATTGCAATACTTTTGAAATTTTAGGCATTCTGCTGCAATAAAATAAGGGCTTAAAATAGTATGGGCAGAAAAGAAAAAAGGTTTATGAAGATATTAGAAAGTACTGACTCATAACTGAATCTTAATTTGAATTGATTTCTCAAAATAAAAAAATCTTTGATTTCACACAGACTTTTGATAATCAGCTTCATTGCACTATAACTTAAAAAAAAAAAAAAACAGACACTGCAGATCTTGAAATAAAATCCTTCATGATAAAATCGGATAAAATATTAATGAAATTGGTTATGCTTCATTTTGAGCATCAAATAAAAAAACTGCACAGTATGCATTTGTATGCCATTCCAATATATAAAAGCACGTATTTGAATATGAAAGAAAAAAAAAAATGCAAAAATAGCTTATTCTAAAAAACAAAATAAAACGACAAAGAAATAATAAAAGAAATAAACCAAATCATCCAAATCATCCAAATGATACCAATAAATCAATCAGGTTCTTATTGGTATCTTAGTGAGTGGTGACAAAGGGGTTCCGAGGGAGGCTATATACCGAGTCGTATGTCATTGGTGCATTTCTGTGTCCACAGTGAAAAGTGAAATATTTGTGAAACGTGTATACAGGGTGGTCCGAAAAACACGATAGAAAGTAAGCGATCGTTGTGGAAAAAATAAAATATGCAAGAACATGAAACCTATGTTATTGAATAAAGATATTATTAATGACATTTAATATACAAAGTGCTCGAAATGTCTACCGTCCCCGACTATAGTGTTATAAAGCCAATTCCCAAACTCTGTCATAAAGCGCTGGAGTGTGTCGGAATCAAGTGCATCAATATCGATTCTAATGGTCGATTTCAGGTCCTCAAGTGAATCAGGGGGATTCCTATAGATTATGTCCTTGGTGTAAACCCATAAGAAGGCGTCGCACGGATTTAGGTCCGGACTGTATGGGGACCCCTCTATCCCGTGCCCCGTGAATTTTTCTTCATCCAAAGCAATCAAATGCTCACTAAACGTCGTTTTAAGCCACAGGAAGACATCAGCAGTTCTATGGGGACAAGCCCAATCTTGCACGAACCAGTACTGGCGTGTCATGTTGAGACAGCCCGCTTCAGGGCCAAAGTGACGCTCTAGAAACTCTCGATGCTTCACTTCCGTGACCATACCGTCAATGAATATCGGACCACTCATCCGCTTCGACGATATGGCACACCACACCGTGACCCTTTGTGGATACAGTCGTGAGACGACACTGAGATGAGGTTTTTCCGTACCTCAATGGCGCCTCAAAAAATATTCTTACGATAAATAATCGTTTTTCCAAGGTCAGTGATTCCATATTGGTTATTCATTATTTCCGGTAATCAAGTATTCACCTTAAATGTCAATATATGTGTATATATGTGTATCCATATATGTGTATTATGTGTATTATATATGTGTATTACAATATGGAAGAATTATACTTATATCAATACATTTGAAATCAGGAACTTAAAATACTTTCTATCATTGAAATTTTATTTTTTCCGACTGAGTGAAAATAATGCCTGGACCGGGACCCGAACCCCGGATCTTTGACTTACAAGGTCAAGGCTCTACCAATTGAGCTATCCAGGCCGACATCCCGGTCAGCGTTACTCACTCAGACAACCTTTTAGGCAGAAACATCTCTGGTCTATCATATAGATAGCTCAACAGAAAATAAGCCGCAGGAAATGGAAAACACCATTAGATAATGGGAGAAAGAAATACAATTTTTTTTTATTAAAATCACATAATCAACTGTGGAAGAAAATCATTAATTGAAATTTTATTTTTCCGACTGAGTGAAAATAATGCCTGGACCGGGACTCGAACCCCGGATCTTTGACTTACAAGGTCAAGGCTCTACCAATTGAGCTATCCAGGCTGACATCCCGGTCAGCATTACAGATAGCTCAACAGAAAATAAGCCGCAGGAAATGGAAAACACCATTAGATAATGGGAGAAAGAAATGCAATTTTTTTTATTAAAATCACACAATCAACTGTGGAAGAAAATCATATTAATTGAAATTTTATTTTTCCGACTAAGTGAAAATAAGAGTAGAGCCTTGACCTTGTAAGTCAAAGATCCGGGGTTCGAGTCCCGGTCCAGGCATTATTTTCATGAACAATATTCATGGGGCATTTTCCAACAGAATCCAGCTGATCGGTTTTCTCGTTCGTTTAGCTTCCCTAATTTTGAACGACACATGACCATATCACACGGGAGAATATATACTCAACACAACATTATACTCAACATGTTCACAGTTGAGTATAATGTTGTGTTGAAACACACAAAGTTGGGGAAGTTGAACGAACGAGAAAACGAATCAGCTGTCCGTAGGGTTCCCCCGAACTGATAGTATGAGGTATGTATTCCTTTCTCTAATGGCCATATCTCACGAGAGACTTTCGTTCAGCATTTTACTAAACACAGCATTATACTCAACATACTCGGCCTGATTTTGTTCAAGGACAGGAAGTTTTCGGATGATCAAGTTTTACGAAACCGTTTAAAAAAAGCTGAGTATGTTGAGCGTGCTGATCAAAATTGACCAATAGGAAGAATAAACAAGATTTTTTACTGGAATACCTTTAGAGAAGGGAATACATCACGCTATCAATTCGGGGGAACCCTACGGACAGCTGACCGGTTTCTCGTTAGTTCAGCATAGCGAACATGTTGCGTATAATGTTGTGTTGAATATATATGCTCCCGTGTGATATGGCCATAAGGGTATTCCAGGAAAAAATCCTGTCCATCCCTCCTATTGGTGTATTTTGATGAGCACGCTCAACATAGTCAACTTTTACTAAAACCCGTCGTAAAAGCTGATCATTTGAAAATGTGCTGTCCTTGAACAAGGTCAGGCTGAGTGTGTTGGGTATAATGTTGTGTTTAGTAACAAGCTGAGCGAAAATCTCTCTGGCCATATCACACGGGAGCATATATACTCAACACAACATTATACGCAACATGTTTACTATGCTGAACGAACGAGAAACCGATCAGCTGTCCGTAGGGTTCCTCCGAATTGATAGCGTGATATATTCCCTTCTCTAAAGGTATTCCAGGAAAAAATCCTGTTTATTCCTCCTATTGGGCAATTTTGATCAGCACGCTCAACATACTCAGCTTTTTCTAAACGGTTTCGTAAAAGTTGATCATCCGAAAACTTGCTGTCCTTGAACAAAATCAGGCTGAGTATGTTGGGTATAATGCTGTGTTTAGTAAAATGCTGAACGAAAATCTCTCGTGTGATATGGCCATAATACAGCCATACGCTCGTCCTCATACCCAACCTGCTTTACAAAGTGTCGACTTGTTGCTTTGACCAGACCTGCAAAATCAACAGATTTCTTTCTGTTACCAAGGGCGTATAGGACATGATTCGATGACAAATTCAGTGTCATCTGCAACTACCATTAACCACTACTGATTCGACTAACCAAATGCAGCACAAAAAAAAAAAAAAAAAAAAAAGTTCTGTTGAGACTATTAACAAAATTATTTTTTTGTTTCAACAAAATGTTAAAAATCAACCGATTTTTGTTGATACAGCTTCGACAAAAATTTTGTTATTTCAACAAAACTTTTTTCTGTGTAACTGCATATACATCTGCTTTCTTGCATTCAAAATCATGGCGACTACAGCGATTATTAGACAGTACCAGAATGCACATTTGAAATGGTTCTCTTGCGCATACTCTACAGTAGGACTGGGCGTTATATCGACGTACTGCAAAAATCGATTTATAGCTAAAATCGGCGATCCTATTTAAAGATAACATCTACTACGAAATTTAAGAATGACGATGTTAGACGATGTAATGCTGCATCGTTTTAGAGATAAAAATCCGATTTTAGCTAGGCATCAAGCTTCCTCGTCACGCTTGCGTGAAAACGATTTAACTAAATCGCCTGTCTGCTCCGTTTATTCCAAAGGAGAGACGCTTGCGCTATGCTAAATCGGGGAGAAAAGAAAATACGATTTTAGATGAATTGTAATTGTGCCAAACTTAACTTCTTGCGGTTTTACGGAGACTCCAATTTGTTTGCTAAGTAATGATGTCTTTCTTTTTGTAATACCATACGTAATTATTTTCGGCAATTACAGTATGCATTGTTGTAATAAATATTAATATAAGTACATATTTTTTCCTTAAATTAAATAGAAAATAAATTTATTTTTTACAATATTTAAGAATACAGTAAATCACGATAAAAATAGTTTCATAATGCAATACGATATATCTGTTTGTCATTATTATTATTTATTCAATAATTTAGCTTTGTCTGACACTTCTGTTATTAGTATTTTGTAAGGTGGGAGGGGGGGGGGGGATTTTTATAGAATGTACACAAGAACCTTTAAAGGTGCTCCTTATTACGTACTTTTTATTACGCTCTTTATAATACCATTAATAAGCTTCAAATATTACTTTATTGAAGTTAATAAAATCTACAATGTTAATACTTTAAAATACTATTAAATGGAAATAGAGTTTAAATTTTTTTTCATCGTTTAAAATTAAATTTATTTTTCAAACTCTGCTACTATTTCATCTAACGAACAAATTGGTCTTGATTTTTTTTTTCTTTCAGAATGATGTGTGGTTTACTTATAGGCAGATTGGATAGTGACCGCCAGAATATAACGTATTTCGACAATATGACACAAAAAAGCAGAAATTTCGTTAAATTTCAGTAAAATGATAAAAATTTGGGAATCAGCTTTCAAAATTATTTTACTAAATTATTACTTAACTGGGCAGTTGGTTCAAAAATATTGCGTAGAATTTATTAATCGACTTGAATTTTTTTTTTTTTTTTTAAGAAAGCGGAAATTTAATTTACTGACTGTGGTAAAAGACAAATTTTATAAATCAAAATACACAGTTCAATATTCCATCATATATCAAGAACACACAAAAAGGGCTAAACAATTAAAATAAATAAAACAAAAACTTGTGCCAAAGGCCATCAAAAACTTTAATATCAATATTTATAACAACGCCCTAATGTTAATCATCCAGAAATGTTCAATCAACTTAACTTTTCTTAATAAAAACTTTACGGTTTGAACTGCATAATTTAAAATTATTTTAAATTATGCAGTTTGGCTTAATTTTAAGCCATAGATGCTGAGTTATAGCAACATGGGAAATTGCAGAAAATAAATGGGAAATTGCAGAAAATAAATGAGTAATAGCAGCGTTGCTTTTCGGTCATTATACTATTGATTAAAAGACTTGTATATGTAGGAGGGGTAGGGAGGAGGTATTTTCTAAATCAGTGTTAAATCGATTTATCTCTATATCGCGATATTAGATGGAAGATAAATCGATTTATAGAATCGCTACATCGCCCAGTCCTACTCTACAGTGTATTTATAACTTGTGAACTTAAAACTTATCTATATGTTACATAGACATATTTAATATATATAAGGATTTTACATTTCAATACATGTTTGTAAATGTCATAACTAAGTCTAACTTACAAAAGTGATTTATAACGTCCACCATATCTCTTTAAACTAATGTTAAAATTAACAGGGATGCATAGGTAACACAAACTTACTATATAGATGTTATAAGTAAGAATATTGTAAAAATACGAAGCAATACGTTAAAATTAAAAAATATATATATTTTAATTTTTTTTATCTTCATTCAGAAATCTTTCTCTCTCTCATTTTGATAATGCAAAATAAAAACACCAGGAAAAGAAAGTAAGAAAGAAAAAAAAAAAAAAAAAAAAAAACACTTTGAAGTTATTGCGTTTTATCTTTCACGCGACTCTTTCCGTCAAATTTAGAATTTTTGATTATATTAAGATATATATAAGAGATAGTTTCCTCGTTTTCGTAATCCGACTAAATATTTATCATTTATTTATTTTTCATTCACTTTGACGTTCGAATTTCTTTTTTTGGAATTTTAAACGTCATAATGTGCAACAACACATTGAAACTACAATAACGGATACACGGATATGTTTTTAAAACACTCCAAACAATCTGAAGAGATTTGTGAATAAAAGAAATAAACGATAAGAATGCCGTAAGATATGAAATAATGTTTTACTAAACAAGTTGCATAGCTTCAAACTTTAAAAGTTTGGAATATGTACTTGGCTATAGATTACAAAATGGTATGAAGAATAATGCTTTCAATAATCAAAACCTACTATTTAATAAATTAACTGAAAATTTTGTGAAATAAAGCATTTATTACACTCGTTACCCCCACGGAGGCAAAGTACATTCAAAGTTAAACGATGCAACAAGTACGTACAGTTCGAAAGTGTTAATTCATGTGAGCTGCATGATTTTTCGTTCTTCTTTGGATTTGTGTAACAATTTGAAATAAAATGTCTATATGCAAAATATACAGATGTATGAAAAATGGGATTAATAAAAGAAAAATTTTACCAATATTTAAATAAAATAATGAAAGGAGAGATGTTTTAATTAAAGAATTTCTAGTCAAAATACACCTCTCCTCCCCCATTAATCGCACTTAAGTGCGCGAAGTTACAAAAATTATCAAAAGCATAGGCACCGACAGAGAGGAAGAAAAAAAAAAAAAAAAATCCAAGGAGGAGCAAGTCTTGTTACGTATTTGTCTCTTTTATATTCGTAAGCGAATGGGGGAGAAAAAAGCAGTTACTTTGATAAAACCTAATGATGTTTTTTCGGTAATTATTTAAAATAATTATAAACATTGAAAATTACGAAAAGGTATAGCAATTCAAATAAAGTTTTGAAAATCTGTTGGAGGGTCATATCTCCCCTCCCTTTCCAATTTTTAATTTAGTGGTTAAAAAAAGTTAGAAAGTTACACTAGGATTAAATCAATAAAGACAAAGCAGTGCATGCTTAAATGAAAGTAATTGGGGGGGGGGGGGGATATATTGAGTTTCAGTATAAATGAAGTAGTCAAAGTTATGTACGTGCAGATGCGCAGAGAGAAAAAAAAAATAATGAAAAACTAATCAAGAATATTATAAATGTTACCTAATAATTTTATAAGCAAAAGTTATTGAGCAATAATGGAAAAATTAATTGGCACAGGTGGACACTGTTTAGTTCCCAATTATATATATGTCCTCATAAATTTCTCCTATAGGGAATACTATATTTGTGGTAAGAGAAATGAATCTGATTGATAGCTCGATATAAATGCAGACTGAAATACTCCACTTAATAGGGTTACCCACCGTTCAATTCGATACACTTACCTTATTGTAATTTATTGATTAATTTTATTGCGGTCAGTTTCGTATTTTAATTTTCATGCATTTCTATACTATTTCCAATGCAACGATCTCCATGATGCAATGTGAAATATTGCTGTATTCTGCCATGTTAAAGTCCTAAATTTCAAATAACTTACGAAATTTTCAAATTAGAATATTCATAGTCAAAATGGATGTTCAAGCCAGTACAATAAATGATATATTAAAAAGGGATTACAAAAAATTGATTTAAAAGTTCAATTACTGTAACATCTTTATGAGGAAAATAATCCTCATAATGGGTAATTATGCAAAAATTCTTCCATATTAAGAAAATTGTATATTAGGAATAATTTACGAAGTTTTCAAGTTAGAATGTTAAAAAAAATAATTTACAACAAGTTCTTCCGGCTCATTCGGAAGGGTGGGTTAATTTCTTTTTTATGTATTATCAAGTGGCCGCCATTTTGGCGGATAAAATTTATTAATGGAGCTATTGGTGTGGGCTAAGTACATAAAGTTTTAAGCAAATCGATTCATAAATACCTTTTTCATGTGAATAGAAAATTTTTATGTGGCCAGCACAGATGGCGGATCAAGTTGGCCAACGAACATATCAAATGCATTTCTAAGATAAGTCTACGCTAAAACTTTGGTTCGAATTAATTCAGTATTTCATAAGTTTTCGCATTCATAAACTTTCAAAATCTACAACTTGGAAACAAAATGGCGGAGCAAGTTGCCCAGTGAACTAATACAAGATATTTGTAAGATAATTCGATACAAATTTGAACAGTGGACTTAGTTCATTATTTAAAAAGTTATAACAACAAATTTCCGAGTATCAGCGTGATTTCAAGTAGCCGCTACTTGGAAACAAAATGGTGGAGTAAATCACCCAACAAACTCATTCAAGATATTTGAATGAGAAGTTCACTGTCCAACATTGGTTCGATTTGATTCAGTATTTCAAAAATTATCGTGATCGCAAATTTTCAAACTTGGAAACAAAATGGCGAAGCAAATTGCCCAGCGAGTTCATCCAAGATATTTGTAATATTAACCCTTTGCCTTAAAACAACGTATGGGAGACGTGATCGTACTGATGTGCCTAAAATGAGAACCTCGTATCCCACACGTGCTGATTCTTTCTGGCCAAAAGTGAAAAGCTCGTGTCAAACACGTGATTGTTTTTACGCGATGTTTTTGTCTTCGCGTTATTGTTTGTTACAGTTGCAATATAAGAGTTGGTCGTTTATTCTTAGGCGTAATTGCAATAGAGTCGTCAAATAATTAACTGTTGGTTCTTAAAAAAATCTAAAAATTTAACCTAATGGCAAAAAGGAAAATTTATACTAATAAGGGTGCTGGCAAGTGTCCTGATTACACCTTAGAAACTGAAACAGATTCAGATATATCTGAAGATAGCAGTGTAGTTTGTCCTATAAAAAAACGTGTGCAAAAATTAGTTAGTGATGAAAGCTATACTAATGACGAAGAAAATATTAGGAATCAGTTATCAGAACAATGGATTTGGCAATCAAAAAATAATCAACCGAAGATATGGAAGTATACAGAAACTCCTGGCATAAAAGTAACGTCTACAGGTGAGTTAAATGAAAACAGTGGAAAGTTAGACTTCTTTTATGCAATATTTGACAAAAAGTTTTGGGAAATTGTTGTAACAGAAACAAATTGCTATGCAGAGCAATGTATAAGCGATGGAAGAAGAAAAATCGACGAGACTTGGGTTCCTGTAAATTGTGATGAGATGAAAGTGTACTTTGCCTTGTGTATTATAATGACACAAGTTAGGAAACCAAATATTCAAATGAATTGGACTAAAAGAGCGGTTATTGAAACACCGATATTCCGGAAGACTATGACCTACAGATTTTTACAAATTACTAGGTTTTTGCATTTTGCAAATAATAATACAACCGATAATTATGATCGAATAAGTAAAATAAAACCTGTTTCAACTTTTTTCAATCAGAAATTCAAAGAAGTATATAATATGGAAGAGGATGTCGCTATCGACGAATCCCTAATGAAATTTAAGGGACGTTTATCATATAAACAGTATAATCCGTCCAAAAGAGCCAGATTTGGCATAAAGTTTTATAAATTGTGTGAATCGGCATCGGGTTATTGTTATCATTTTAAAATATATACCGGAAACGACAAAATAAACCCTGAAGATAGCGCATCTGAAAATGTCATGGAATTAATCAGCTCAGTATTACATAAAGGACACACTCTATACCTAGACAACTGGTATTCTTCGCCAAAATTATTTTTACGATTAATTAAAAATAAAACGAATGCAATAGGAACAGTACGTTCTAATAGAAAAAATATGACCATTGATTTAATGAAAAAAAAAACTTAAAAAGGGCGAATGCGAAATGAGATCTAGTAATGGCATATTCGCCTTAAAGTGGAAAGGTAAGCGAGATGTTTATGTCTTGTCCCCTAAACATGATAAAATAGAAATGTCTGAAGGAAGAAAACCTGATATTTTGAAATCAAAATGTATATTTGATTATAATAAGGGCATGATTGGCGTTGATCGCCAAGATCAAATGTTAGCTTGTTTCCCCATTATGAGGAAACACATGAAAGGATACAGGATTTTTTTTTTTTTTTTTTTTTTTTTTTTTTTTTTTACACATTCGACATGGCACTTTATAACACTAACATTTTGTACAAGAAAACACATAAAGAAAAAGTAACTTATGCTGAGTATAGAGTAGACATAGCCGAATTATTACTGAAAACTGCACAATCAAACTATAACAGGACAGGACAAATACCCACTGGAGATACGCCAGAGAGACTGCAAGGACGAAATTGGGGACATTTTCCAAAACATATTAATCCAACACCATCAGAACAAAAACCAGCCAGGACTTGTAAAGTTTGCGCAAAGCATAAGAAGCGCAATGAAACAACGTGGGAATGCAAAAAATGTAAAGTTGCGCTACATGTTCCTGATTGTTTTGAGAAATATCACACACTGGAAAAATTTTAATTTCCTGTAATTCGTTTAAAATGTTGGTAATAAAACAATACCCCTTTAAACAAAATTTTTGACTAATATTATGCATTATTCACTTATAGTTTATTCACGCAATAAATTCTACAGAGAAAATATTTAAACTACTGAAAATTTTTACTTTTGTTTTATAACCAAAAAACATAAAAATAATATTATGTAAAATAAAAACATCAAACATTTTTTTAATAAAAATGAAATAAAATATAATTATCAAATTCTGTGGTTTTATTAAATAGTAAATGCAGTACTATTAATATCCACTGGTTTGCTCACAATTTAGCCCGTGTTGAAACTGCTTCTGGTCACGACGCATGAGAAAAGCTTTCATCGAAAGTGACACACACAATCGTCGCTCGATTCATAAGGCAAGGGGTTAAGTCCACTGTGCAACTTTTGTTCGAATTAGTTGAGTGTTTAAAAAGTTATCGCGATGACAAATTTTTAAGTGGCAGTCTGATTTCAAGTGGCTGCCACTTGGAAATAAAATGGTGGAGCAAATTGCCCAGCGAAGTCATCCAAGATATTTGTAAGGTAAGTCCACTATCCAAATTTGGTTCGAATTAAATTACTGTTTTAAAAACTATTTTAAAAGCTATGACAAATTTTCAAGTAGCAGCTTGATTTCCAGTGGCCCCTTTAATTTAAAGTATCTGCTACTGTGAAACAAAATGGCGCATCAATTTCATTAACAATTTGGGTGGAGACACTTATTATGTCTATGTATACATCAAAATTAAACATTTTGATGTATACATACATGTTAGTTAAATATTATGTTTATTTCTAAAGGAATTAACTTAATATACATAGTACTTTTAGTATGAATTGATATTGATCTATATATTGTTGAATACTCGGGGTTCGTAATTGTCAGTGAATGAAGGACAGGCCTTGAAGAGGCCTAAAAGTTTATTTACAGAATATTCTAGAAGATTACATGTCTATCAACCAGGTATCAGCTTCAATTAAAAAAAAATAAATAAATAAAATAGCTTAAATAACAGCTGACAACATAAAAATCACAGCATAATCTGCACAATAAGCATAACACACAGCAATAAGCATAACACACAAGCTGTAATCAGAGGCTCAGTCAGAGCACTTAACCGTCCAAGAGCTTGGCTTTCACTGACTCTCGACGGCCAAAATGAAGTCATATTTGCAACCTAGCATATTTCCAGAATTTTTCAGGTATCTCGTGAAATATTCGATTTAGAGCTTAGATAATCGATACAACGATAATAAGGATTTTTCTCATCAAAGACGCCAAGGGGTGATAAACTCGCCAACATGGCGCCAAATTCGCCGCTAAGGACAATTATGCCCTGGAGAAGCTTTTTAACGGGTTTTTAAAGAAAAATGAGCTCTTTTAACGCCAAATGAAAGCAAAAACGCAAAAAATTAACATTTTAGAAACTGACTAAGCCTCTTTAAATAAAATTATATAAAAGTAACGACAATTATTTACAAATTCGTAACGATATTAAACTATTTAATTAGGCTTTAAGATTTTTTTTTTTTTTTTTAAGTTAAAGAAATGCTTATAACATTTAAATTTGACACGCTATGTTTACATAAATACATGAGAAATTCGAAAAGGTCTGTATTACATTTACCCCATTTACAGATCATTTCACTCATAATGACACATGATGTCACAATTATTACTTTCTTTTACTCAATTTCTTGTTGTTCCTTCAATTACTGTAACAAAGAAATTACTGAAAAACATGACGAAAAACTGTTTATGTTACATCATATTCTCTATGTATCTCAATGTTTAAAAAAATTTCATCAATTTAACAATTTTTATGTCAGGAAATATATATATATTTCCTTTTATGGTGGTTTCAAACTGGATATTTGATTACTTCCTGTGACGTGTTTGAAAAGTTTTATAGATCTGCGTGTGTGTATAGTTTCAAACATTTCACAGGAAGAAAAAGCACATGAAGAAATGGAAGAATAATTAAAAAATATTTTCAAACTCCAAGAATGAAAGCATACATTAAAACAGTACTTCATTAGGGGCAGTGATTGAAGAATGTTAATGTATATATATTTTCGAAATGAATAATAAAAATTGTGTTAAGTAACAAGTCTCTTTAAAGTTTATTATTATTATTTAAGCATGAAAATTTATTAAAAAAAAAAAAAAAAAAAAAAAAAAAAAATGAGTAGAAATTTAATAAAATGAAGAATACTTTATTAGATTTGAAAAAAGAAAATTTTTGGAGGGAAAAGATATCTGGAAGTAAACTAGAGGCACAGAGCAAAAAATAAGCTGAAAGCGTTACATTTCCTTAAACAGGTTTGTCAAAGGAAAAAAAATACTGTAAAAATAGTCCATATAAATATATATATATATATTCAAAGGTTATTTCGAAAGCGTTTGCAAAAATAACAGCCTATAAATATAAAATTGAATAAAATGCTTCCGTCGTGGCCGTGGGGTCGGAAAATAAATGTATAGTTACGAAAATATTACATTAAAATATTGAAGATGTCTTTAATACAGTAATACAGATGTGTTTTAGTCGAACAATGATAAATAGAACCGGTGTCGTCCAACTGCGACCCGACATACCAGGTGTTTCAATTTCTTCTTCCCCCCACCTATACCAACTGCGGACAGCCTTTTTTAATCCCTTATGTCAACTGCGTCCGCTGAAAATTTCGCCAAGTGCGACGAATCGCCATATAAGAATAATAAAATTGTATTAGTAATATTTCAGCATAAAAGACTTGATAAATCTCGTACTTTAATAACTTTTATATCAAATTTATAGAGATTTGAAATCTATAATGCATGTCTATGTAAAAATTTGCAAAAAATATTATATTTGTTAAATTTTTATTCTTTTTTAACTTTAACACTAAAAGTAGCTAATGTCACTAAAAACTGCAGGTTAAAAAATTAATATACCTAATAATTTCTTCTACTGTAGTCGGGTGTACAAAATTAAAGCAATAATTTGTTTTCTTCTTTTGCGCGTAATTTTTAAACAAATGAACACAGTGAAGATTCATATACATGCATGCATTAGAATTACACCAGATTTTTCTTCCTGATTTTCCTTCCTTTTTTTCGCATGTGAATAACTTTTTCAAAAATATGCATGCAAACAGGAAAACTGGTTCGTTAAAAAAAAAGTAAGTATATATATATATATATCGACATTTTATTATCATGATGAAGTTCATAGTTTACAAATTAGTAGTTATGCACACATATATATATTTTAAGTGAAAGAAAGAGAAAGAAAAATCCGGATTAAGTTTGACATTTGAAGGCATGTGCGTCTTCACCTAACTGTAATGCATCCTTACTACTATTTTTTCTTTTCTTTTTTAAAATTGCTAAATTTTTAATTTTTTCCAAAGCTTACGTTTGAGAAAAATTAAATAATTATTAGTTTAAAAATTATTACTTATGCTAAAGTTATATAAAATTCGATTAATGATATGATAACTAACATGCCATTCAAATTTTATGCTCATATGTTGACTTGTTTGAAAGTTATGCGCAAAAGAAGAAAATGGGAAAGGAGGTTGTTCCTTTAATTTTGAACACGAGTGTGTATAGCACATTTAAACCTATCACTTTTTTTTTTTTTTTTTTTTTTTTTTTAAGTATATTTGGGGAATGGTGGACGTTAAAAATCAAAATTTTAATTATCATACTTGAATTGTGAAAGTTTATATATATATATATATATATTGTATATATATTGAAAGAATCAGCATTAAGCATTTTAAAATTTCTCTAAAACGTTTACTTAAAAAAACTAGTATGTTGTGGCCACCACATGACTTTCTTCTATATCTTCCTATACAAATTCACTATTATTTTTAAAAAACTATCTTCCATGATAATGCAAACGATTTCCAATTTTAGAGAAGTAGTATAACACTAAATATAAAAAAAAAAGTCAATTTTATTCTCAATATTACATAAGAAAAAAAATTATAACTTTATTTTAAATTATCGCAGATCGATGGTTCAAGCATTCGTTTTAAAGGTATTGCGAGCTCTTTTGAAAGATACCCATCATGAAAATTTACTCCCCTCGAGGGAGGACTCCTACATACACATTTTTTTTTCCCAGTTGACTATCTCTATTACACAAAATATATATTCGTTTCATTTTGTTTAGTGCAGTTTACAGATGTTAAACTCTACTTACCTGCAATTTCCCCCATAGACGTAATGTACTTGAATACTTTTGAGTGTCTCTGTACACGAACCATTTGCTTCAGCTCAACGAAAAGCTTAGTGTAGCATCCCTATATGATACAAGGTGTCACTAGATACTAATTTGTATGAAATTCTGTGCAATAGTTCCCGAGATACAGTTGTACAAAATTTTGTCACACACACACACACACACACACACAGAGAGACAGACAGACATTTTCTAAAAATGGTCAAATCGTGTTCTACAGAATCGTGTTCTCAAAACGTGTAAATCTATCAAAAACCCGATGTCGAAAATTTTTACGAATCCAATACTTTCTGCCATTGAATATAAAAGAAAGTAAAAAGATAAAATTCACAATTTTAATTTGTTGTTACTATTATCATTTGAAAAATTTTAAAAACGTTTATGTCAACTAATTTTTTAATTTTTTGCTAAATTTGAAATTATTATAGTTTAACAATATATTCTAAACACATTTGGTATTACTCTGCAGATTAATTGCTAAATTAATTTTAGTTTTTTTTTTTTTTTTTTTTCCTGTTTAAATGCTGAAATTTTACGCAAGTATTTAATATTTAAGCCAAAAAATATTGTAAAAAAATTTTTCTTATGAATCGGTACACAAAGTAATATCCATTTAAGTTTAGCATATAAAAATATAAAAGTTTAATATCGAAAACAAAATTTAAAAACTAATTAGCATGGAACAATTAGAAATGTTTAAAATGTTTAAATTTTTAAATTTATTTTTTATTTAAATATTTTTTGATAAGTTTTAATATAGTTGACACATTTCGATATATACATATATATGTATACTAACTTTCAGAACTGTAAGTAATTTAAAAGAGCTAATTATATCGTTCACCATCTTTTTAATGCAGCAGTTTTCGCTTATGGATTACTTAAAAAACAGCCTTGAATTTTAATTATACAGATAGATTGCTTTTTAATCATGATGCCATTTTTCACTGATTTCATACAAATATGAGATAAAATATGTCAGTTTCTTTATTCATTTTCTTATTTACGATTAAATAAAAGCAATTTTGGTCACAGAAACTAAATTTGGCACAACTTCATATATACACACACACACACGAAAAAAAAAAAGAAAGAAACAAAGAAATTTTTATTTAATACAATAATGAAATAAATTAATGCAGTAGTTTTCTCTCATGGTTTGTTGAAAAATTATCTTCCATAGAAAAATAAAATAAATGTGTGATTTAGTTGTCCAGTATTAATAATCTGTGAGTTTTGCCTTTTTTAAAATATCGCATTATTAAAGGAAAAGCGAATGTTATTAATCTTTTTTTTTTTTTTATATCACCATCCATAAAATTTGCATACACATGCATCGAAATATAACAACATTAAAATTTATCGAAAGCAACTTACGCTATAAATTAAAATTCATTACGTAATAAATTAAAAATTACTAGTCACATACTAAATTATAACCATGTGCAAAATTCTTTGGCGATTTTGGCAAAAAACGTTCTTTGGCGGGAAACTTCAGGGGAACATTCCTGGGTCGCACTTGGTATAGATGGGGAGATTTCCTGGGTCGCAGTTGACCTATGGGGTAGATAAAAATGTCATTTTGGGACGCAGTTAACCTAGCCCCAATAGAACGGGAGGAACACATTTTCAAGACTAACTCTGCTCCAAATTATCCCTGGAAAGCGATTTTTTTTTAATGTGACGATGGTTTATGCGTACCCAAAACACACATTACAACGAGATTTCGCGAAATTACTTTCTACCCTTCTTCTCATATGGGGTGGGCATAAAAAAAAAAAAAAAAAAATCTAGGGATGAAACGGATAGGGATTTTGCCAGATACCGGATATCCGGCATTATTATTATTATTATTTTTTTTTTTTTAGCCTGTTCTATATGTATATATATATATATATATTCTTTTCTTTATTTTAAAACAATAAAATATAAAGATATATTGCCATGAAGAAAAAAACTTTAAGCCTAATATACTCATTCCAACATTTGCGATTTGTGGTGAAAAGCATTATTACAAAAAGATAGGTTTTGTTCAGAATTATAAAACTAAAACTTATTATTTTTATATTTTTTACAATACTTGTATTAAACAAAATGAAACATAAAATATTTTACTAATATAACCATAGTTCCAGAGTTATTTTTAAAGGAAAATTAGTATGTTTTGGCCATTACAAAACTTTCTTCTATATCATTCCATATAACAGTGCCAATTACTGTTTAAAATGTACAGAAGTCCTTTAACAATAGTTTCTCACAATAAATATTTTACATATAGAGTTTGGTGCAATTTTAATCAACAGATGCTCAGATGTAGCCATATAAAAAATCGTAACAGCAGCTCCACCTGTCGGCTGATATACACATAAATTAAGTCGTCATTCGTTTTCATAATAGTTATCTCAAAACTTAAGTTTCGTGCACTTATATGCCATACAACTTAAGACTTAGCCTTCCTATTCACGGGGTAAACTGTAGTGCAATAGCGCCCCCTGATGGGCGATACACAACCAAAATAAATCAGCATAGTATTTCGTAATGGTTGGCTCACTCACATAACAAGTTTTGTATAATTAGATGCAATAGAATCTGAGATACACCCTTTCTGTACCCGGGAAAAATTCCAGTCTAGCCGCATCACCTATCGGGCGATATGCGCCCAAATTGATTCATCATAATTTTTCATAATGCTCGACGCAACAGAACCTGAACTATAGCCTTCCCTAAAATTGCAGAAAGCACTGTATAGCAGTAAAACCTGCTCAGTGATTGCCACCAAAAGTTGATGAGCACTAATATATGCCAAGGTTACATATAAATTTATACGAAATTCTGTTCAGTAGTTCTTGAGATGTAGCCTTACTTTAAATTGCAGAAATCGCAGTACAGCAGCATCCCTGTTGAGCTATTTGCGCCAAAAGTTGATAAGCATTAATTTATATCATGATGCAACTACATGTAAATTTATATTAATTCTGTGCAGTAGTTCCGGAGATAAAGTTGAACACAATTTTTGTCGCACACACACAGCCTTTTTTTTTTTTTTTTTTTTTTTTTTTTTTAAAGATCAAATTGGGTTCTGGACCTCTTAAAACATGTAAATCTATTGAAAACCGGATATCGAAAACTTTTATGAATCCAATACTTTCTTCTATTAAATATAGAAGAAAGTAAAGTACAAAAAAAAAAAAAAAAAAAAAATTACAGAGGCATTAGCTCATTTGTTTACTTACTTAATGCTGTTTAGTTTTAAGTCACATTTAGATCTATTTATAATTTGTTTTGAGACATTCATAAGAAAACACGAAAGAAAGAAGCATAAAAATCTAAAAGCTTCAAACTAATATGTTATGGCTATTACAATTATATATATATATATATATATATATATATATATATATAACTCTATATAACAGCGCTACATACTGTTTAGCATGCACAGGAGAAACTTAATCATAGCTTCTCGCAATAAAGATTTTAGATATGAAGTTTGATGTAATTTTAATCCACAGATGTAGCCATGTGGAGAGTCACAAAAGAAGAGAAATAGCAGTGCCACTTGTTGGTTGATATACACCCAAATTAAGCCAACATTCATTCTCATAATATTTATCTCGCATATCAAGTTAAGTGCAATTAAATGCTATAGATGTTGAGATTTAGCCTTCCTACTCACAGAATAAATTGCAACATAGTAGTGCCACCTATCGGCTGATATGCCCCAAAATTGAATCAGCATAATGTTTTATAATAATGACCCTCTCACATACTAAATTTTGTGCAATTATGCACAATAGAATCTGAGATATAGCTTTCTCATTCATCGGAAAATTAATGCATCGCAGCATCACCTATCGACCGATATACACCAAAATTAAATAAGCATAATGGCAGAGGAATTAGAGATAAGGTTTAGAGAAAATAGAGATAAGGGAACATCAAATGGCTGGATGTTTACCAAATCTCAATCTATTCGTCAATTTGGCACGAATCCAAGCTTCTGGACTCGTTCTCAGAGCTAGTTTCCAGAAATATGGTTACACTATATAAATATATGGTCTCAAAAACAACAACTTTCTTGTACATGGAAAAGTGGATTGTAAATAAATAGGCAGGTTCTAGTTAATAAATGCACATTATTTGACTCATTCTCGAAACAATTTTATAAAACTTATACTCATTAAACAAAAGCCATGAAAGCAGAGTTATATGCACTGCAAAGCATGAATATCATTTGTTCAGGAACAACAACAATCAACAGCTCATTTTATTGTCACAGGTAAGATTAAGGGGGAATGTTATAGATCATTCTGTAAAAACCTAGCTAACTCTGTGCAAAATTAAAATAGGGCTTCTATATTTCTTAGACTTGATGTTACTACTTTTCACTAAATTTGTTTGCTAAAGTGTTCAAAATTCGACTTTCGCAGAATACAATTTTCTACCTTTATAAACTACAACCCTAACAGCACAGTTAGGCTGAACTTATCCACAGTACATCTTAAGGACGTTTCTGGGATGCCTTTTCATCCAGAAGACATCTTGAAGATATCCTGAGGAGGCGATGTGCTGTCTGGGAATTGATTTTTTTTTTGTCGCAAAATTCTCAGCTTTAAGCTCGAATTTTCCCTTCTCCGGATATCCGTCGGATATCTTCATCCGGCACCCCATCGGATATTTCAAATTCAGCCGGATAGGCCGGATACCGGATATTTACGGGATATCCATTTCATCCCCACAAAAAAAAAAAAAAAAAACGTTTTTAAGCTTAAATCTGCTGCAAATTATCTTAGACAGGGGATTTTTTATGTTTGGGTAGATTATACGTTTCCAACACGAAGTATAAAGAGATTTTGCGAATCCCCCCCTCCCTTCCCACCCTTTAAGAGCAAGGGGCAAAAACATGTTTTCAAACATAACGCTCCTCCAAATTATCTCAAGAAAGCGATTTTTTTTCCTTTATGTGTCAGTTGGTTATGTGTATGCAACATTCACTACAAAGACATTTTGCGATATTAAACCCCCCTTTTGGGTGGGCCGGGAAAAAACATGATTTCAAGCTCAAATCTGCTTCAGATTACCTTAGAATGGCGAATTTTTGTGTGTGGGTGTTGATTAAGTGTACACAATGTGTACTATGGCGGTTTTTCACGATCTAACTTACCTGCTGGAGAGGGAGGAGTGAAAGCGGGTAAAACGTGCCGAAGTCAGTGGGACCCGAACTCCTTATGTTGAGAGCGGTAAAACCACTATCGAACGCATTGGAAACGTTAACTTAGGTTTCGACTGATTTCAGTAATTCTATTTTTTTTTTTTTTTTTGATATTTTTATTAATAATGATATGTAATTTTGAGAATTCATTTAAATATAGAAATCAGCAAAGTGGGCAAGGCCCCTGCCAGTATTATATACATTTAACAAAAAAAAAAAAAAAAAAAAAAAAAATATATATAAGTCAGCTGCATTATATGACAAATTAAAATGGAAATTTCAATTAAGTTTTTAATTTTTGGCTTTTAATGACTTAATTTTTTATTAAAAAAGAATAAAATGCCTTACCGTCTGAGATTTACTATGATAAATAGTTTATGTCTAGTTATAAAGAAACTAATAATATTTAAGAAATTATTATTGTTTTTTAAATAGTAAAAGTTAAATACTGAAGATAAACAGGATAAAACTTTTTCCCAAAAGGAAAACGCATTTTAAAGAAAAAGAATACATATACCCTTGATCACGAATACAGTGAAAGAAAGGAAGAAAAAAAAAGAACAGACAAAGGCTATTAATCTCATAAAATCCGAAATGGAGATGAAAATCTTTTACTGTAATGAAAAGACATTTTCCTCGTGAAGTACGGGTATTAATGACGAATATTTCCGTTTATTTTTGCTTCATCATTCTGATCATTTAAAATCGACCCTATTCTGGATATAATTATATAACCGAACAGAATATAATTTTTGTTAACAATTTCATGTATTTTTATTAACAGTTTTGTGTCACCAAACTTAATATATGTTCTATGTTATTAATCATTTAAAATCCGAACTTTTTCCCCCCTCTAGATAAATCGAAAATGATTTTCTTAAAAAAGTTCATTGAGCAAATATGTAGTCTTTCCAGAATTACTTTTTAATATAGTATATATATATTTTTAAAAATTATATTGGCAACTTTGTGCACGAAAATTAATATATAAGTTTAAATAATACAAGTAAAGTAAAAATTATAAAACTGATAAAACAAAATTCCCCCTCAAATAAATAAAAATAAACTGAAGTAAGCCTGTATTGACAAGCTGAAACTAAAAATATGTGCTGAAATCAATAACGTTCAATATCAGGAAAAATTCTTTTCAACTTTTCTTTATTTTTTATCATTTGGAGGTAACTTTACACTAAACAAGTATTCTCAAGCTTTTTTTTTTTTTTTTTTTTTTTATCACACGTGTTATTATTATTATTATTATTATTATTATTATTTTTTTTTTTTTTTATCTGCATTTTTCTCAATAAATCCTATAAAAGAAAATGTTTTCTATATAAATCAGAAATTTAACACAAATATTCTTGAAAATCATTTCAAGATTTCGAAAACTGAATTTGTAATTGCAATTTATTAAATTTACTCGCTTACTCACAGTAAGGATCTCTCTCTCTCTTTTTCTCACTCACCATGTCTTAATATGTTAAAAAGCTTTAAATGTAAAACTTATGTAATACAATGAAGATGCAAAAAAAGAAAGAAAAAAAAAGGTGTAAGCTAAAATAAATAAAGTTGCTATTTACTTTAATATGCAGAGAGAAGAAGAAAAAAAATTAGTTTTCCCCTTAATATTTATAGTAAAGTAATGAGCAGGTTATATCTGTACTGATAAGTATAAAGGATTTAAGTCCAAAAATGTCAATTTTGAGTTAAGCACATAGTCAGACTCAGAAAAAAAATCTCTATCGATTGGTATAAAGGAATTAAATCCATGTCATTTGGTCTTTGAGAAAATCCATTGGTGAAAAAAGATTCAAGTCATAAATTTAGCATTAATCATTGGTATAAAATATTTAATTCAATTTTTTCCCTTTATTAAATGAAGGTTGACAATCACTGAATGGTATAAATGGTATAAATCAATATAATCCCTTTTTCCTAATCGATTCTTTTGATTTGTTTTTAGATAGTTTAACTTTATTTTTCGTCTCCTGAAAAATCAAGAATATGGACTTAAATCCTTTATACTTATCAGCAGATATTGAGCTTTAATTTTTCCTGCTGACTGCATAGTATAAATCTGGCAAAATGAAGTACTGCTATCCTGTTAATCAACAGCAATAAAATTTCATGTTAACAGAATACTTTCATCATATTCCAAAATAATATTTTAATTAAACAGTGTTTGCCCTTTCATTAAACGAAGGAAAAATTTCAAAGTTCACATGTCAGATTTCATGTATCCTGAGTAAGGACACTATCTAAAATAAGGTCAAATTGATGTATGCTATACTGTTTGAGTGCTATCGCGCTTCTCTAGCGTTGTGCCAAAAATGCGTAAGAAGCGCGATAGAGCTGCTGTATGTTACTACAATTTTCGCATTAATCTAGAGCAGTTGTATGCATATCAATTGCGGTTTTTATTACTATAATTCAACTGTGGTTTTTAATAAGATAAGAATTATTTTTTTAAGTACGAAGCGATACTATAGTCATAGTGGCTCACCGCTTGAATTGAATGATCGTTTTCGTATGTTGTATAAGATTCTTTTGTTTTTACCAACATGTTGTAACACTGTTACTAGACTACAATTTATTGGAGCATTATTGATGCTATAGAGAAGGAATGGTTAGCAACCAAAAATACCAGAGAAAGACATAAATAAAAAGTCTTCTTTAGAAATTCTGCATGAGTAACCTGCGACAGATGAGATATGCAGTAAAAAAAAGTAATAGAATTAAATGATTCAATTTGTGCTACATGTAAAAAAAAAAAAAAAAAAAAAAAAAAGGAATTCGTGGAATTTGTGCAGCAAAATGTTCTTGTAATAAGCTACAATAAAAAAAATATTTTTGTTGATAAAAATCTTTTTATATAATAATTAGAGTTAATTATAACCGTTTCTATTATTAAAAAATAATAATAATAAATAAAAATAAAATAACTACGAATTTTATTCCGCACTTTCAGCATATATACAAGAAAATTCTTCACTCAAAGAGTTAATAACAGCTTGCTCTTTGATTTCGCTTTGGAAAAAACTGTGTATATTTCTGTTAAAAACTTTTGATTAACTATGATCGCATCTTTCATAAAAGAAAAAAATCTGCATCGTGACCTCTAGTAATGTATAAATAATATTTAGAGTACTCATATTTTATGATAGTTTTTACGTCACCATTAGAAGCGGAAGTTTACAAAGAGAATGTGGGCGAAAGAGATATTTTAAAGCAGGAGTAAAGGCGTTGAAATGTGAACAGTTCTTTTTTTTTTTTTTTTCCCCCTTGACTAGATTATAAATAAAAATGTGTGCTTTATATATCACTTAACGTTAAAAAAAAAAAAAGTCTTGGGAAATTTAGTATTATTCAAAAACTTTAATTGAATAGATAATTTTACAATACTATTACAAAAAAATTAATAATAATCGGAAGGGATATGGAGGAATGCTATTCATGCAAAATTCCTTTCCGATTATATTTTCTCTTCAGTTTTCCATTCGTTTTCCTGCGTATGCAGTACGTAAAATTTATAACAATTTCATCGATTCTTAATGCAGTTCGTGCTCTTCTTACGCTTTCTACTTTCCCTTTTCGATAAAATTTTATCAGCAAATCTAAAGTTGTTAATGAATTTATGAAGTAAGACTTTTTGTTTATTTATTTATTTAATTTTTTTAATTTGAAAAGCGAATGTTGTTATACTAGAAATAAACCAAGCACATATCTTTGAGAAATTATATTTTAACAACAACCTAGTTATAAGAAGTAAACTATTTATTTGAATAGTTTGATTCTGATTAAGTACGAAATCAATAATTTTTTTTGCAAAAGACACAGCTACACTAAGTATCGGTAGATTGTACATCGATTTTTATACACTTCGACTGACACTAATAAGATATTGTTTTGAAAAGGTTAAATTGCGAACCTTTCCTATTTCAATATCGATTAATAAAATCTTCTAGTTTTAATCACTGCCTTGTATTACAGGAAGTTATGAAAGGAAACTGAAATTCAAGAATTTATCTGAAGCAAGGTTAAAAACTAATGTGAGTTATGAAACAAAATTTACAGAGAATAAAGAAAATAGATTGCTCTTCCTCCGTCAATTTAACAGCCAAGGTTGTGGTTGAGTGATTTTTACATCGCACTATGCTACACTATGCGCAATTACCCAGTAATAGCCAAGGAAATTTACTAAACAATAAAATCATAGTTGTATTGGGGGTAGGGAAAGAGACACAAAGCATTAAAAAATTACTGTCGCTCCTTTGATTTAAAATAAAGCTCAGGAAAAGTAAACAAATGTAAATTTTCAGAAAAAAAAACTAAACTGGGAGATCTTATTTACATGTAAAACTACACTAGTGGACAGGAAGGGGGAAAATGGATATTTTCTTTTTCTGTTTCTGCAACCGTCAATTTTACTGTTTTAAAAAGCGAACTTTCGAACAGATTTTATTCCTTCCCGTAAAATTTAGAATTGCGCGAAATATTTAAGACAAAAATACAACCTTTAGGAAAGTTAATAATAAGAAAGCACCACAGAACTGACGTTTTAAAGTAATAAGTACAAAACTTTGAATAAACACCATTAAATGTAATAAACTCGCAACAATTGTTTCGAGTAAAAAAAAATAAAAACACACGCGACCCTTTGGCTAGCAAATAAAAGCCAATCATAATTAAGATAATTTGACTGCAATTTAAGGACATAGATATATTACTATTTTAAACGACAGACATTTTTGTTTAAAAACGACCTGCGCTATAAGGTAACGCTGCACGCTATATATTATGCACATCTACATTTCTACACCTATACATCTCAGACTATAAAATATACATAAAAAGTAAAAGAATGCAACTTATTAAAATCGTAATAGAAAAAACTCAGCTATCAAAATCGACCTCATTTAAAATTAGGTAATAAACAAACACACACACACACACACACACACATATATATATATAATAATGATGATGATCTATCAAGCGTAGTAGAAGCCAAGCAACAGATACAAGATCACTGAAACACCAATGACCAATAAGATTAAAAACTCCTTGAGAAGTTCAAAAAAATTATATATATATATATATATATATATATATATATAATGATGATGATTTATCAAGCATAGTAGAAGCCAAGCAACAGATACAAGATCACTGAAACACCAAAAAGATTAAAAACTCCTTGAAAAGTTCAAAAAAATTATATACATACATATATATATATATATATATATATATATATATATATATATATATATATATATATATATATATATATATATGCAAATTTTTGAGAAAATTAATCATTCTAGAGTGAAAATTTATAGACAAAATTATTTTAAAGTATATTTAACAATTTGTAACTTAATAAGAGAAATTGAAAGTCCCCCCCCCTTTTTTTTTTTTAATATATTGCATGTCCAGTATGAAATTTATATAGACGCAGATTGTGTATTTTTTGTTATACGTACATTGAATCAGATTTATTTTAACAAGGAACAAAAACTAGTATAAAAGACAACGAAGGCAAAAGCATAAAAGAACATTTAAATTAACTTACTATACATCTCAATGAAATCTAGCTCCATTCAACAAAATATGCTAACTAATAAATTCATTGCACGTGAATTTTCCCCGACTACAATAAAAAGAGGCACCGGAACTGATTACAGAATTTGAAAAGTAACTTAAATCCAGACACCAAACACTCCATTTAATTATCTCCTCCATTGTTTGATAACATCTAAAACTAGATTTAAGAGCATAAAAATAAAAGATATTGTGAAGTATATATGAAATAATATCTTCGATCGGAAATGTTTCCTTGTTTATTAGGGAAAAAAAAGTCTTCGAACGAGTCAGGCATATCAAAAGTAATGCATCGATTTCTTTTTCATAAGTTTTAGATAAACGATTTCTAGTGCCAGTTATATTTATTATCATTTTATGCTTTAGTGCATACACCTTTGAACTCTCACGTTTCTAAGAATAATGCTAAGAAACATATTTTTCGAAGTGGCTCTCATGAACAGTTCTATCAGAGCCCGATTAAAACAGGGGCACTTGCCCCGAGCACTGGGTAGCAGGGGGGCCCACAAAAAGGCATTTCTTTCCTTTTTTTGCCTCTAAAAATGGTATAAAATGCAAAATTCTGTTATTTCAGTTCCATTTACAAGTATATAAGTACCTTTGCTGATTGGTTCGCGTTGCGAGTGGGGGCTGGGGGGGGGGACGTAAGTAAATGGGCCTCACATGAAGTTAATCAGGCTCTAATCTAAGAAAGGTTGTTCAAACTAAACTCAAATGAAATAAACAAGGAGTTTTTGAATTATTTTTTATTTACACAAGTAGATACAGTCATAGCTCTCAAATTTAACGAATTTCCTAGAAAATTACATGCGCGCTTTTTACTTTGTACTTGTGCTTTCAAAAGGAGATTTTACTTAAATTTAGGGCATAAACTACAAATAATTGTTTAATACATATATATATATACACTACCGCTCAAAAGTATTTGCCCACCTTGTTTTTTTTTAATATTTTTACCATATTATTTTTTAGACATATAATTTTTATTAATTAATAAAATACACATCTAATCATTACTAAATATTATAAATTAATTAAGATATAATTATTTTTCAAGAAGTAAATTGATTTTATTAAAAACACCAATGAAAATGAAAATTTCATAGACGTTGTTTTTGGCTTATATTTTTAATTTGGAGATCTTAATTAACTATTTTATTATTTAATAATGATAATAATATACTATGTGTCTGACATATATATTTTGTTTTATAGGTTATCGCCATATTTGTGCTTTAATCCATTAATAATTGAGTAAATTGACAGTGTTCAATTAATACAAGTAGAAATTGAAATTATGCCAAAAAGAAAGGAACTTTCTACTCAGAAACGAGCTATGATTATTGGTCTACATCAGAGTGGTAAATCTAATCGCCAAATTGCGAAAGATTTACGAATTCCACGCCGAACTGTAGATTATAATGTAAAAAAATTTCAAGTATCAAATAGTTTTGCTAATAAAAAACGCAGTGGAAGGCCCCGCAATACAACTTCTACTGATGATAGATATTTAGTTACAACATCTAAACGTAACCGTAGACTCACGGCACCTGAAATCACTGCCCACGTAAATTTAAATAGAGATGTACCCATTAGCGTTTCTACAGTTAAACGAAGACTTCAAGCTGCTGGTCTTCATGGTCGTATTGCTGTAAGGAAACCTTTGTTACGAGCTGTAAATAAGAAAAAGAGACTCCAATGGGCCAAAATACATAAAGACTGGACAACCAAAGAATGGGAAAAAGTATTATGGAGTGATGAATCTAAATTCGAGATTTTCGGATCTAAGAGAAGAATATTTGTTCGCAGATCAGCTGGAGAAAAAATATTAGATCAATGCGTAGTACCTTCAGTAAAGTTCGGCGGTGGTTCCGTAATGGTATGGGGATGTTTTGGAGGTGGTTCTGTTGGAGATCTGGTTAAAATAGATGGAATATTGAAGAAAGAGGGGTACAAGAGAATTCTTCAAAAGAATGCTATTCCATCAGGGAAAAAATTAATTGGAAAGGAATTCATTTTTATGCATGACAATGACCCAAAACATTCTTCAAAGCTATGCAAAGCGTATTTGGAAACACAAGAACGAAAGAATGTCTTAAAAGTAATGCAGTGGCCTCCACAGTCTCCCGATCTAAATCCGATCGAATTGATGTGGGATGAATTAGACAGAAAAGTCAGAAAATCATGCCCGACATCAATTACCCATTTGTGGAGCCTTTTGCAAACAGAATGGAAGAAAATCGGCAAGGAATGCTTGGAAAAACTAATCAAGAGAATGCCAAGAATATGTGCTGCATTAATAAGAAATAAAGGAAACCATATTGATGAATCAAAAATATGATTTAAATATTTATTTTGTTTATCTTTCAGTTTACTTACATCTGTATTTTTGAATAAAATATAAATTATTATGAATTGTCACAATAAATTATTATTAAATCGTCTTACAGCATTACTTGGATGGTGGGCAAATACTTTTGAGCGGTAGTGTATATATATATATATATATATATATATATATATATATTTACAATTCCTCGTTTTCTTCTTTTGTAAAAAAACATAAAATTTGGATGGCATGTTCGCTATCATACCATTAATCGAATATTATATAATTTTAGCTTGAGTAATAATTTTTAAACCAATAATTATTCTTTTTTTTCTTTTTCAAAAGTAAGTTTTGGAAAAAGGAAAAATTTCAACAATTTTAGAAAAGAAAACTTAACGAAAAGTGGCGTTAAGGATGTATTACAGATAGATAAAGACTTACATGGCTTCAAATGTTACTCTAAATCTCAATTTTTCTTTCTGTATTAACTTCTCTTTTACTTTTATAATAGACTTTCTTAAAAATATATAATTAATAATTTGTAAACTATAAAGAATCACCAGGCTAATAAAAATGTCGATAAATAGTTTTATAATGAACATCTTATCCAATTTTCATGCTTGTATATTTTTTAAAAAGTTATTCACATGCGAAAAAAAGAAGAAACAGAAAAGTGAATACAGGTAAAAATATCCGGTTTCAATCTAACACATGGATGCACGTGCATCTTCATTTATCTGTAATGCATCTTTATGACCATTTTTCATTAAGTTTTCTTTTCTAAAACTGTAGAAATTTTTCATTTTTCCAAAGCTCATTTTTGAGAAAAAATGAATATTTATTAGCTTAAAACTATTACTTATGTTAAAGTTATACAAAATTCAGTTAATGATATGATAACAAACGTGCCATCCAAATTTTATGTCCATATGTTTATTTGTTTAAAAATTATGCGCAAAAGAAGAAAACGGGAAAACAGGTTGTTGCTTAAATTTTGAACACCAGTGTATATATATATAGCTTGAGAAAAAATAAAGTGCATATCTATGTAAAAACTTGCAAAAAAAAAAAAATAAATAAATAAATAAATAAATAAATAAATAAATAAAAATAAATAAATGAATAAATAAAATAAAATAAATAATAATAATAATATTTTTTCTTTTAAAGATAATGTAAAATCCACCCCTAATTCTTTTAAGTAGGTTCTGATAAACGTCCAAGAAAGAAATATTAAGTCTTTTCTTAAATATCTGTAGAAATTTTAGCATTTTAAAGATCATCAATTCATGAAAAAATGCAAACTGAGAATATGCAATTTAAAAATTTTAAATTTGTAAAAAATATATAAAAAAAACATAAGAATTCGTTGCCTGAATATATATTTTCTTGATAAAACCTAATATAGTTCAATTTATAAAAATCAAATTAAGATATAAGTTTTTATATGAAACCTTCAGTGGTGCGAAGTCAAAGGTGTTAAGTCCCCTTAACCTTTTACACGCCGCATTCAGATCCAGGTATAATTTAAATTCGTTTTTTAAATATTTTGCCTTCTAATGCTTTGGTTTAAAGAGCTCTATAATTAAAACGTGTAAAAAAAATTTTTTTTTAATATAATTTAATATTATATTTAATATTATTATATTTTAATATTATATTTTAATTTAATTTAATAATGTAAGCTATTTTAAACATGCCAGCGAATTTTTTAGAAGCATTTGTTTATTTTTCTATATTATGTGAATTTTTAAACTGTGGGATAAAAGGGAAAATGGTAAAATAGGTCATTTTTATAATTTTCTGTACATTTCCCCTTTTATGATTGAACTGTAATTTCTATTTCAAAAAATCAAGTCATCTTTATTATATATGATAATTTTTTCAAGTCAGTATTCATGACATTTAATTTTTAAATGAATTTTAATTCCATATTCCATTTATGGAACATTGGCGTGAAAAAGTTAATACTAAAATTCGATAACAATTGAAAGAAAACCAAAAGGAAGTTTGCCATTACTGACCAAAATCTAACAAATATCTCTATAGAGCTAATTGCGCGTGTGTGTGTAGGGTAAAAATAAACAAAAATGGACTATTCTAAATATTATAGGAAAATAGGGATTTTTAACGGGACCGTTACTATAGCAAGGCCCTTTGTGCTTTTGCGCGGAATACAACGCTAAAGATACAAAATTATGAGGCTTTGAGCACGCCTACAAATCTACAAAACGATTATTACTAGAAAAAATTACTTTATCACAACGGAGCCTTTTGTGCTTTACTCTCACTCTTCGTAAAGTTTACAATGGCAACAACTAAAAGAGGAGCCTTCCTCTTCATGTTTCTTGATAAAAAAATTGTTAAATAGAAAATTTCTGCAAATCAGCCATCTTTATGCCCTAAAAATCGTTAAAACAATTACCATGGGGTAGGGGCACGTGGGGATTTCAGGTCAATTAATTGTTAAGCACGGCACAGACTAGGGCGAAAAACGCAGATCAATGTCGGCTCTATTCAATATTCTTTTGATGTGGTATTTGAGTTGACGCGGGCCTCGCAGGCAGATTTTCCTATAAATGCAACAAATACTGTAAAGGCTTCGACAATTAGTTATGTACGTCTACAATTTTCTTTTCAAAGAGAAAAATTGAAAACATCTGACATATTTAATGCATAATTTATGGTGTTGGTGTTACGATTAGGACTAATTAACTGCGCTAGTATTCTAGGCCTGAGGAGAATGCTCACCGTAGGTTCTTTCTAAAAAGTCCTAGGTTGTACTTACGTACGTTTCGCAGAAAAATACGGAAATCTCCGAACGGCTAGGCTGGCGAGCGCGACCCGAGATCGAACCCGGCACCTTAAGTCTGCCAGTTTTGACAGCAGAACCTCTCTGACACTGTTTGAGCTGAATAATTTATGGGGGGGAAAATCCTGTTAGGCGCGTCTACCTTATGTTCCAATTGGGGTTACTTTGTTTAAATCTCTATTTGTCTGACTACATCTGCACCCGAGTGGGCCGCGGTAGCTCAGTTGGCAGAGCGTCGAGCTCGTAGTCGGAGAATTGTGGCTCGACAACCGAGCCGCAAAAGACCATGTACATTAATGGTAGCTGGTGCATATAAAATCAGTCATGGCTACAGTGCTTTCTATGTTCCGTAAAAAGAATACCTCTTGAGGTTCTCTAGGCGGAGAAGTCATTCTCATACGCAGAGGATCAAAATTGTGATAGCATGTCACCTGACCACTCTAGGGGTGAATCCTAGATTGACGACAATTGCGCAGTGTGCTGTAAGTGATACTTTAAATCCATTAAAACTCAACCTTTCTCGAATTGAAAGCAAGTTGTTGGCCACATTTGTCAATTCTTTAGGTTGCGTTCGAAAGGAAATTCATCAGACTTCGGAATTTAAAGCATCTCTTCAAACTTTGTACTTCTTTTTTTTTTCAACAAAAACTGCGCCTGTTGCAAAAATTGAAAAATACAATATACTTTTAATCTCTTGAAAATATGGAAATCTAATCTCGAATTTTATATTTGAGTACTCAAAAATGACGTATCGAAAAGTTAAGGCACTGTTAGAATGTACGAGAGACGATCTAAATGAAGACGTAATTATATAAAAACTTAGATTCTACAATTTGTAAAACGTAAAATGCATATATCTATCGCGCATTATCTTTTCTTCCGATCACTTCCGTGAAGGTTGAACATTGTGAAGGCATGTCTACAACAGCACCTCTAGATGCGAATCCCAGACCGTCAGCAATTGCCCACTGTGTAACTTTAGCGCGACGTTAAACCGACTGAACCTTTCTTTTTTCTCTGAATCTCCTCCGCGTAGGATTAAAGGAATGTTTCCAGCCCGCTCTTATGCGACGTTAAAACCCTTCAACCTCAACCTTTTTTTTCTCGTTTCCTTTGAAATAGATGGCTTGTATTTCTCTCCCATTGTTTAATGGTGTTTTCCTTTACCTGCGGCTTATTTTCTGTTGAGCTATCTAAATGATAGACCAGAGATGTTTCTGCCTAAAAGGTTGTCTGAGTGAGTAATGCAGACCGGGATGTCGGCCTGGATAGCTCAGTGGTTGAGCATTGACCTTGTAAGTCAAAGATCCGGGGTTCGATTCCCGGTCCAGGCATTATTTTCACTCAGTCGGAAAAATAAAATTTCAATAAATATGATTTTCTTCCACAGTTAATTGTGTGATTTTAATAATAAAAAAAAAAAAAATTGTATAGGTTTGTCGATGGTTCGTAGTGCTAATAACGTCTAATAAGAGGAATGTGATCGTTTCGAATTGGTCCAAAGATTTTTCCACAAGCTTAAATGCTGTCATTTTGGCCTTAAAGAAAATGCTTTGTGTTTTAATATGTAAGATATTCCAATTAATAACTTTGGGTGCTGCTTCATCCGATTTTTACATAGTTCGTTTAAAGTAGAGAAATAAATTGCTACAATGAATTGCCATTTTGTTACCATCGTGCGAACAAGAAAGAGGAAATTGCTCAACTTAATTTTGTAATCACAACTACGTTTAATACGTTTTGCTGTGCATGAAACTATTGAAACATAATACTCGATTTCAAATACAAGAAAAATCTGAACGATTTTTTACAGATGAAATTAATTTTGTAGTGGTGACCCACAGGAAATGCGCATTTCCACGTGATTTTAAGGTAAAAATGTCAATAAGAAATTGTGCAAGTGATTGCTTTTGAAATACTTAATTAACAAATTACTTTATTATTATTACGCATTAGAGTTTAATTTTTTACTTCAAATGTGACGTGGAAAAACCACGCTGACGTAAGCTTAATTTACATTGCGAGATGACAAAAACTTATGAAGCAGAAATTCAAAATAATGGTTTTAAAAACTCCTCATTTAAGAAACAATATTTTGTAAGGAACATTTCCTGAAAAGCACTTACAATGGAAAAGATCAAACACGCACCTACACGAGTTATCAGCGTCATAGAAAAACAAAACTGAGATCTACAACTTAAACATAGATAACATCCTCCACAACATTTCATTCACGATAACACAAAAGAATAACCTGTATTATCTGATTCAAAGCTGATCCCTTTTAACTGTTATATATTGCATGTGGAAATAAGCCATAATAGAAATTGTCGAGGATTAGAATAAGTTTGAGCAAACTGAAGCTTCCCAGAAATTGTATGAAGATACTGAATTCAATCTCAAGAGAGCAAAATTTACTTTCACCTATAATATTAAAAATAACTATTGAAATAAATGTGAGACATTTTCTTTTTTCACCAAGATTTAGAAAAATAACTGCCTCCTCTTTTTCTTTCCTTTCTTTCTTTTCCCCCAACTGTCCGCAGCATGTTCAGTTTGTTCACAAATATTTAGCTACATTTTTGCTCAGAAAAAAAGTTAATTTTCTTAAGATCATGGAAATATCATTATTTAAATTTAGATTAACTTAATATTTTATAACTATTTGTGTTTTCAAGTTTCTATTATTAATTTAACACTGAATTTTTTTAAAGGGCAGATATGATGATACAAAATACTGACTTGAGTAAAACATAGGATCAGTTGATAAACTGTTTCTTTTATAAAAAATAATCAGAGAGATCATACTACAACAAGAACGTTTTAACGAGGATCCTAACAAATTAAGCAATTTTTATTCTTGAGAAATAATTATTGTGTACAGCTCACTCTCAGTTGCAATTTTGAAAGTTTACTAACGCACCCCCCCCCCCCCTGGAAAAAAAAAAAAAAAACAAACATTCAAATTCAGATTTTGTAAAAACTGTAGCACGTTTGAGCCTTAGGAGGATATACGTTGTATACACTAGTGAACCTACTTTACCATTCTAGCTGCATATGTTTAAGTATGAAAACTTAATACGAAATTGAGCTACATAAAAAAAAAACTTAAAACTTTGATATTTTTTTGCTAAAAACATTCCCGGCGTAATGAGGGGGGGGGGGGGGGGGAATGAAAAGACACACAGACAATGATGCGCTTTTAACAAAGCTGTGAAGGAATATACATATAAATTTAGTGATATATATATATCTCCAAATTAGTGTCTTTTTTCCCCTTCACAGCTTGATGTTTTTGAAGTTTTAATATATATATTGGAAAGAAAAAAAAAATAATAAGGAAGTTTTTTGAAGGGAGGAGGGAGGGAATTAACTTGAAAATTTCTATGCTGGGGATATACCAATTGCAACATAAAGGTAGGACCGGTAAAATCTCAAGAAATCCACCTCGTAATCAAAAAGTAAAAAAAAATACGTATTCAGTATTTTTATTTATTTATTTATTTATTAAGAACCTATCTGATGATGCCAAAATTTACAAAGCCAATTTCCCTCCAAAAGAGTGTGGCATAGGCACAGAGGAACGAAATACAGCAGACGGCGGACATAGTATTATTACAGCATTTTAAGATTGTATGGACGAAGTTTTTTGGTACATTTATGTTTAAAATAGTATTTTTTATAATATACTAGCTGGCTTTGTACATTATTATAAAAAGGTCACATTATTGTAAAAAGGATTCTTTTAAATGTAAAGTCTTATTTTTTATTCCTATATTTATCAATAAACCTAAAATATTTGAACAGTTATCGGCTGCTATAAATGAATTATTTCGAAAATAATTTATTTGTAAAATATAACTCTCGAATGGCAACACTCTTAAAGCTAAAAAACTGTTGTTCTAAGAAAAGTGTTTGTATTTGTTATTCAGACAAAATATTTATAAGTGGAAAAGTCTTCTCAAACATCTCTATATAATGGCAAAATATTATTGATTCACTCATTCATTTATCAACGTCGAGTCCAAATCGCCAAAGCTAAAAACATGTCGTTTGGACAGTTGGTTCTTTTCATGACGCAGGGTGGTGGCTCGCTATAAAAGAATTCAATGAAATTTAACTTTTAAGTGGTTGTAAGGTTTTTTTTTTTTTTTTTACTTTTTTGTGGTGTATCTGCAGCTGTTTCCATTAGAAGCTTGAAGTTTAGCAAAATATTTTCTCTTAGACCCTAATTAACAGTGGCGGATCTAGGGTGGGGGGGAGGGGCTAGAGGGCTGAAGCCCCCCCCCCCCCAAAAAAAAAGCACTGACATTCACAATTGCATATTACAATTGTAAATTTTTCATTCCTCTGGAATAACTTCTTGAAAAATCTTAGCCCCCCCCCCTCCAAAAAACAAAAAATAAATAAATAAAAATAAATAAAAAGTTCAGTTCTGGATTCGCCACTGCTAATTAAGGGGGAATTCTCTCCTTTAAAAGGGACTAAATTTTTGAAAGGAGGCGTCTAACAGTTCAACCCGTTCTTCACACGTTGAAAATCACAGTGGTTTCCAATAAAAACTTCAAATATAGCAAAATGTGTCTTCTTTGGCCCATATTAATCCGTTAACACCCGAATTAATTTTGCAAAATATTATTAGCTGATTATTTCATTTCTAAATTAATATAGACAACTGACAGTAAAATATATTAACTTAAGCAATTCTCTTGATAGTTTTAAAAAAGCCTATCCTCATTTATTGACGTTTGCTTTAGTGTTCTTGCGAGAAAACTTCGAAATGGAAAAACTTTGGGATAACATTAATTTCCTATTATATGTTGACAAAGATTTCGAAAGTAAAGTATTAATATATATATTATTATTCAACTTGATTTAAGTTAGTATACCTGCGCAAAATGTAAATATATGCGCGACGAATGAAAAATCATAAAATAAAAAATTATGAAATAATAATTAATAGTAGGCATATAAAACTTTCAGGGATCATTTAGAGTGACGCTATAAACTGTCACTAAAAAGCAGAAATCATTCCAAGAAACCACAAAAAAATATATGTGTCATTTTATTAGCTGTTCTCAAATGAGGACACTGGGTGCTAACGGGTTAAAGTGAAAGGTTAGAATCTTAAGAAATTTAAGCAAATCGCAGTGGTTTGTTTCTATTAGAAGCTTGAAGTTTAGCAAAACGCCTTCACCTAGACAATAATTAAGGTAAAGCAAGAATTTTCTAAAATTTTGCCCTTAAGGGAGGGAAAGAGGGCGTCTAACAGTTCTACCCGCTCTTCGTACGTGAAAAATCGCAGCAATTTCCAATAAAAGCTTCAAATTTAGTAAAATGTTTCTTTGAATGATTAGGATCTTACGAAATTTAACCCTTAATGGTGTGAAAGGGGTGTCTAGTATTTTAACTCGTTCTTCGCACAGGGAAAAATCTCAGTTCTTTCCAGTAGAAGCATGAAATTTAGAAAAAATGTCATCTTAGACCCTAATTAAGACAAAACATAAGAATCGCCCGAAATTTAACATGGGGTGTGACAGATTCAGTAACATAGAAGGCACCACTTGAATTACAACTTCAGTTAAAATTCAAACTTATTATTTTAGTGAAACTAACAACAACAAAAAAAAAATAAATAAATACTTTTGTTAAGTAACAAAACAAAGTTTTAACAATAAGAAGAAATAGTGCAAAAAGAAAAAAAAAAAAAATCTATCTAACATCCTGTTCATACAGGACAATCAGAAAAACATGCATCACATACGTATGTGATTTCTAGCATGTGTAAAGATTACAGAGAAGTTCAGAAAAATGACTTCTCTCTACACTGTGCATAATCCAAGTCTAGAGTTTTTCTGATTTTTCAATCCTCCAAAATTTTGATGAGATGCAAAGGGGGGGGGGGAGGAACTATTTTCCCCTAAGATGACTACAAATCAGAAAGTTTTTTGGTCACGTGAGATACAAGTCCACACCTAGTTTAATAGTTCATTGGTGCTTGCTAGGCGTCGAAATGTGTGGGTACAACCTCCGCCTGGGAGCGCAAGACGGCAACTTCAAAGTGGACCGTGAAATTTCGGTGTCTAAGCATCTGAGAGTGTGAAAGGATGCACGGAATGTCCGCTTTCATGATCCTGCAGACAGAGAGGCACCTCGGACCTCACACTGGCACAGTGGCGGCTCGTGAACCGAAAACAGGTAAAGAGCTCAAAAATAATATTAAAAGTATTTTAAATGCATGATTTTTATTAAGCATGGTCTTAACTAAAATTAACTAAAAATACTTATTTAAATGTAAATTTATATTCTATAAATGAAAACAGTGTAAAAAACAGTGTGTCTCTTCACCTATTTTCGGTGCACGAACCGCCACTGCACTGGCAGTCGAGTACAAAAGAAGAATCTTGACGATGTCACAGGGGTGTGTCTAGGATTTCTATCTTCGCACGAGGTAAATCGCAGTGGTTTCCTGTTGTAGCGTGAAATTTAGAGTAATGTCTCCTCTTGAGCCCTAATTAAAACAAAATTTAAGAATCGACCGAAATTTAACACTTAAGTGAATAAGACGAGGGGGAGGGGCTGTCTAGCATTTCTACTCGTTCTTCACACGGGCAAAAACATAGTGGTTTACATTAGTTTCCATAGAATTTTTCGATGTATTTTAACAAAGCTTGCCTTCATCAAGAATCAGAATAAATAATCTCTAGCCAACAAGTCAAATTAATTAGCTTTGCTTTTGAGTTTTCTTTTTCAACAGGTTGAGCGCCACGCGAATTCTTAAGGAAATCCCTGTCAGGCCACGCGCGTTGCTTAGAAGCGCATTATGTTAACCGTGTTTCAATAAAATCCATTAAAATATCCTGTAATAATAAAAAAAAGTAAATTTTCGGTAATTACTTAAAACAATGTAAATTTTTTAGTTTTATATATCATATTTTACACTGTCAGCCACCGGTGGTTGGCGTGGCCTAAACGGAAAGTTCAGTGCCAGTCACCGATGGCTGACATGGCACTCAACGTGTTAATGTTTCCCCGTACGGAAAACGGGTAGAACTGGTAGTTGTATTATAATTTGGAGCTAAGAATTACTATTTCTTACTGCTTACTCTGTCGCTAGTAAATGAAAGCCCGACACAATCATAGTAAAGCATAGCAGTTTTTTCTATTAAAATGCACTTTTTCGATCGAATAACTTCTAAGAAATGACGTCATTTTCAAAGACGATAGTACTTCATTTGGGAGGTTTTGTGAAAGTGACGTCATTCTAACAAGTTATCTATATATTTTATTCTAATTATATTAAAACACTAAGTCATTATTATTCGTCGTCTAAATTATTCGTTACGTATTTCACAGTAAAATTTTTAAGAAGCAAGCATGAAATTTTGACGAAAGCGTAAATTTAAAACTTTTTTAATCATTTCATCCCTTTTTAATTTCGAATAGAATTTTTACAACCCTCTACTTAGGAAGAATATACATGAGAAGTAACCTACATATCAAATTTGAAGTTTGTAGCTACAAATAAATATTGAAGAAATTATAATAAAATATGGTTTTAAAATGGTTTTTTCTCACCCCCTCCCTCATTGCGCATGCGGTAGAAATTTGAAACACCCACAGTACTTACTATGGTCATAAGTAGTAACTGTGCCAATAGTCCGTGGGGCGAACGTTGATATCGTTCAGATTCGTTTGCCATATCACGCAACTAAGTGAATTTTTGCAGATGGGTTTTACATATTTCTTTTAAAAATTTGCAATGTTCCCCAAAAAGAACTTGCACGTTAATTTTTTATTCGTAAAAACATACATGCATTCCTGTTGTCATTCCGAGATAGTTTGTTTTAAATTCAAATGTCAAGAGATGGCGCTGTTAAGCAAAACATTCTATTTTAAAATACTAAAAACTTTAATCATCGAACTGAATAATTATTATTTCCTTTTTTTAATAAATTAAAATTAATTTATTAAATTGATTTCAATTTAATTATTTTCTAACTTGAAAATGGCGGCTCCCGTAACGTGTTGTATACATCTCGTTGAGAATTTAATGAGAAAATAATCGAGTTTTCGGAAAAGCTTTGATAAAGTTCTTCAATCGCAATCAGAATGGCTTAATGTGGATGGTAAAGAGAAAATTGTGGCTAAAAATTTAAATGAGTTCAATTTGAATGCATATTCGTACATTGGATTATCATCGACAGTGTTATATGCGTTTTACGGATAAAACTAAGATTGCAAAAGCTAAGAAGTGCTTAAAAAGAAAAAAAAAAAAAAAAAAAAAAAAAAATGTACTAGTAAAGTCGAAACACTTCGGTTAAATCATCGTATGCTTTTTTTTTTTTTTTTTTTTTTTTAACGAGTACTGGCATTTTTCCTGATATGGGGGAGACCCGTGTACCTAGGGCCGCTTTTTTTCAATGCCCAAAAACAGAACCCTTGACCTGTTTAAAATTGTTAAACTGATGTGAACATATCTTTAGGACAAATTACTTCCAATTGGGATTAATATAAATACCTAAAATAATAAATTCCGACGAATAGAAGGTTTTTAAAAAAACTTCACTTGTGGCCCTAGGTACAACACCCTCATTGTACCTAGGGCCATTCTCTCAAATTTAGATTTCACTTTGGGGTCATTCCATGTCAATTCAACCACACCATGACACCCATAGTCTCAGATTTTGATGAAACTTGGTGCATTTGTTCCTTTTATGGGTTTAAATAAGGAAAAAATGTTTTTTTTTGCTTTATCTTAAATGGTTTAGGTTTTATAGCTTGTTAAAGATTTGAGAATTTCATGTTATTGATCAGGCGGAAGAATTGCAATTTGTTCTTTTATAAAGAACAATTTTTTTCTCCCTTATTTACCAACCAATGTTGATGAAAATTTTTATGAGTATGCTTTAATATGTAAGGAATACAGAAAAAATAAATTAAACCAGCAAGTATTTGCACATGGCCAGGAAAAAGTCCTGAAATATTATTTTGAAATTTTTTTTAATGAAATACAGAGTTCCACTCCAAATGGAATATCATCATGAGGGAATAGGATAATCAATTTTTTTTTTTTTTTTTTTTATTCTTTCTCTAAAGGATGTATTCTACAACATGAAAAAATAAAATAAATGGCTTTTTGCATCCTTCATTATTTTTTCTAACTTCAAATTTAAAATTTCCAATTCCCGCATTTTCTTGAAATTGCTAAATTAGAAGTTCCAATTTTAGTAAAATTATACAAAAGTTTGAACCAAAATGTTAAAATATGCACAAATTTTGAATAAACATCATGAAATACAAGAATTTTCAGGAACTGTTTTGAGTTTAAAAAAAAAAAACACTATCCTTCGTCAGGAAAACAAAGTACGTACGAGCACTGCAACGAAAGCAGCAATGCAGAAAATGTTATTTGTCAACTAATTTCAGTTTAAAAGATCTTAATTATATATATATATATATCATGAAAAACGGCAGTTTTTCTAGTGACGCAAGCGCAAAAACAAACGAACGCCACGACACTCAGCGGAAACGGAAAAACGAACGAAAACTGCGACACTTATATATACAGGAATTTTAAGATCAAAGTAACCGCTGAAAGCCGACACTTAATATCTCAGGAAATATGGGAGGTTATGTTCTGATATTTTCAAAATAGACTTTCACCTTCTGTCTGATCCTACCCTGAAATCTCTACATTTCTGCGTGCAATATATTTCGAGATATGAATTGGCTCATTTAAGTTGTAAATGGACGGCGTATGTAAGGAACAAATTTTTCTCGAATATGGCTCGAGCGAATTTAGTTTAATTGATATATGATATTAATCGCTTTTATCTGATGTGCCTGACATCTCCCTTTTCCCTAGGAAAACTCTTGTTTTTTTTATAACTCAGTTTAAAAATCGAACTATTTTTTACTCCGAAAATACCGTGATGCGGCAGTTTCGCGGACGAATTTCTTCTCTTCCATCTGAAATACTGAATATCAAATAATCGTTTTGGCTCCATCTATCGGGGAGCGTCAAAAATAAACACAAAAAATAAAATAAAAAATATTTTCCTTTTTTTTAATATATATATTAAATGAGTTATTTATTTAGGTACTTGTATTTTATATGACATTTGTTTATCAAAAATATTCTTTGTATTTACATTGTTTTCATGCTGATACGTTGTTAACTTTCAAAATTGGTTCTATTTTAAAAGGTGATTGCAACAACAAAAAATTTTTCCTTTATTTTCATAAAAATGACAAATAATATGATAATCATATGCAAATATTTGTAATTTTTTCAAAATTAGGTGATAAATCACTTAAACTACGGATTGAAAAAATTCTTAAAACAGAATTTGAAAATAATTAATTTGCTCATTAAGTTTCTAGTATATATATAATATATAAATTACAAAATGTTAAGCTATAATAAAATTTTGAATAGATTAAGATTTTTTTTTTAATTAAATTCATAACAAACTATACTACTTAAATATTTACCAGTATAAAATTTTCACTTTTTAAAGATTTTTCTATTATTATTTATTTTTCTCTTTTAAATCAAATCTATACCTAAAACATTATAATAAGAAATAAATATAAATAAGAAATTTTTGTCATTTTTAAAATGTACTATATTATGCCTTTGTAATGTTGCATGTGTCCATCTTTTTTATCACTTTTTATAAAATTTTGAAATTTTATTTAGTTTGTTATTTTGTTCGAGTGTGACCTATAAAACAACACTTTTAATACAGTGTTATTACCATGCTCCTTTAATTTTGCGTTTTGATCATTAACCCCTAAAAAGTAATGATATCAATACAAAAAACCCTTAACGGGTTAAAAGTTTGTGACGCAGCATTGTACTTTATGGCTATAAGAATTAGAAATACGGGTCTTAAAAATAATGATATCAAATTTTCAGTGACGCTTTGATATTAATTAAATTATACATAGATTTTCTTATTTGAATTTGCTTTTTCCTTTTATTTATATTTACAGTGTAAACGTTATTTTCAACATAAAATAATATATAGCATTTACTCATTGATACCTTTCCATTCACATCTCTTATACTATGAAAGCATGTGTTTTAAAAGAAATTATATGAAATTCCAGTAACGCAGTGGTGTTACATTAAGTGATTTGTTTTTAAATTTCTCTGCAATTATTTTGTTTTTCATATTAAAGTACATGTGCACATTGAAATATTGCTTTTAATTTTCAAATACGCTGTCAAATATATCACTTTCATTAAGCTTATATTATGTACTGAAATATATTTATTTCAATGAATTATTCTATCTTTTGCGTCACGCCATCCAAAACTGTAAGTAAAATATATGGAAATGTTTACTTTGTGTCATTTCATCCAAATAAATTGAAAATGCATGCAAATAGATATCGTGATGCAAAGAAAAAAACTGTGAAATTTTTTTCAGTTTTGGATGGCGTGACGCAAAAGATAGAATAATTCATTGAAATAAATATATTTCAGTACATAATATAAGCTTAATGAAAGTGATATATTTGACAGCGTATTTGAAAATTAAAAGCAATATTTCAATGTGCACATGTACTTTAATATGAAAAACAAAATAATTGCAGAGAAATTTAAAAACAAATCACTTAATGTAACACCACTGCGTTACTGGAATTTCATATAATTTCTTTTAAAACACATGCTTTCATAGTATAAGAGATGTGAATGGAAAGGTATCAATGAGTAAATGCTATATATTATTTTATGTTGAAAATAACGTTTACACTGTAAATATAAATAAAAGGAAAAAGCAAATTCAAATAAGAAAATCTATGTATAATTTAATTAATATCAAAGCGTCACTGAAAATTTGATATCATTATTTTTAAGACCCGTATTTCTAATTCTTATAGCCATAAAGTACAATGCTGCGTCACAAACTTTTAACCCGTTAAGGGTTTTTTGTATTGATATAAAAATCAGCCGCTTAATAAAATCACTTTGGCTCAGAACGAATGTGATTTTAATAAGCGGCGGGAACTGTATTTACAATTAGACTGCTAATTTTAAATGTCTACTCTTTTCCCATTAAATAGCCTACATGTAACTTCTGACAATAAATTTCAGAATCTTCTGTAAGTCTGATAAAATAGCATGGACTGCAAATCATATATATATATATATATATATATATATATATATATAGGTTGTACCATTGTTTACAAATAGTAATTTTCGTCTTAATTCTAGATAATTATTGCAAAGCAATACTACTAAAAAATAATAGTATAATGAATTGTAGAAAATATTTAATAACTTGGCACCTATGAAATATAGTAACTTTATTCAGGCGCACTAAGTTCTAAGAAACTTAAAACACAGGTGAATAAATTTCTTTTATGATAGGTTCAACCAAAAATTTAAATTTTACAATATGTCAATCAAAATCAAACTCCTAAGTCCTAAGTAATAGCGTGGCTGTTTCCAATAACAAAACACCATATTAATATGCAGATATAAAAATCCACACCTCTTAGGATGTTTGAACAAAAGCGCTTCTATTTTAGAAAAGTGCTTCATAGTATTTAAACATCTTGGGATAAAACCATCATCACCTTAGAAATCATTTAGCGCGTCAGTTAATGCGCATAGCTATATATAGCACATGGCTAAAGGAAAGCAGCTCTCCACATATTCCGCTGGAAATTTTAACTCGATCGATCTTGACAGGGATGGTAATTTAATTCTTATTCTTTGTATATTGTGCAGGAAAATACGGTAGTTACAGGAATAAGTAAAAGAAGAGATTTCATAATATACATATATATATTCCAAGAGCGATGAATTCTTTAATGATAATTTTCTAATCCTTTTAAAGAAAAATGAAGTAATTTAACTATATATATTATATATACATACATACATAGATATATATATTATTTACAGATCAAATTCCCGTAAAATCTCTAGTTGCACTGTAAAAAATATGTCCTATTTGCTGCCAGAAATTCACTGTAATTTCAGAAAATACGTTCTGACAACGTAATTTTTTCGTAAATTACGCGTATTTTCTCAATTACAGAGAATTTCTGGCAGCAAATAAGACATTTTTTACAGTGTGTGATAACAATAACTCTCAAGGAGAAAAATGAAATATTAGCTGTTAAAGTAGAAATGACATAAATAATTTTCTTTTCATTATAATCGCCAAAACCAAGGTTTCCCCCTTATCTTTGAGAAAAATGTCATAAATTAATCTTTTCTATCTACACCTCACTACTTCAAGTCTTCATTGTTGCGCCTTATAGTACGAGAATGCTTAATATCTGAATTTTATATTTTTGCTTTTTATGAATTTTCAAAGAGATTTCTACTTAACACATCAAAAAGTCAAATTCCGGTAATTCAAAAATAAAAAATACTTAAAACAGAGTTTTTTCCAGGTTTCAAAAAGGGCATGGTGCTGCTAGTAAGAAAAAAAGGCACTTTCTAGATTGAGGGTAGTTTTGAATTCTTAAGGGTACAAAAATCCAGACACTCATTTTAATATATATATATATTTTAACTTGTTTTACTTTGCTTGTTACTTATACAAAAAGGAATGTTGATGGCTATACACAATAGTTTTACTTATATGCATAGTTCTAAACTCTCCCGTTTCATACTAGACTTCATACCATTACTTTTTTTTTTTTTTTTTTTAATATATATATATATATATATATAGTTATTTTCAGATTAATTAAATCTTTGAAAATAAGAGATTTCTTTTTGAAAATAGTGGTAATAAATCTAATTTAAATATTCGTAAGATGGGCACTTATGTATATTTATATCATTTATCTTCAATACATCGTCTTTCTTCAGATTGAAAGTTATTTTCTCCTAAACACATGTAAATAAAAAATTAGGCTCTCTCACAAAGATTTCGCATACAGAGAAATATATTCTTTGAACCACAGATAATACGACAAATTATTAACACGCTTTTTAGTAGCTGTAAGTCATACACGCTAACATTCTAATTAATATTGCATCTACTGTTAGTACCCGACTCTTTTTCCCCCGCAATGTTTTTTTCTTTTTTTATTTCCTCCTTATTTAATCATAATTGCATTTGGAGAAAATTACTCTAAAAATAAAGTGGTGTGGAAAAGGGGCGGGTACTAACGATGCTACGGAATATTTAACTGGAATGTTCGCAAGTATGCATCAGTACGTGTTAAAATTCTTATGAAGAAATAATTGATTTGATAACTAGTGTATCAATAGATAGCTTTCCTATTATAATATGAGACATCAGCAAAAAAGGCTTGCTTGTGAATAGTTTAAAATGGAAAAATAAAATAAAAGTAAAAGATTGTTTTGAAAACTTATTACATTTGGTGTGATTAAGAAAGAATTAAACTAGAACTACCAGAAATTCAGCAATAAAAAATAATCTCTCTATATATAAATGGCTAAGAGAGTTTTCTTCCTGTTTGTTTGTGTGTTGACGCAAGTCGCCACCAGCTTTTCATACTTTAGTTAACCCGTTAGTAGGCGCTAGTTGGTCGATTTGCAGCCCATTCTTCAGTGTTGCCAGATTTTTTTATTCAATTGCCACCAAAAATTTTTAGAAGTAGCATTTGATATACATAAAACGCGAATAAAATCGAAGGAACGTCGGTCACATCACTTCTTAAAATTATTGGCGAGAGTTATATAAAAAGTGCGCAATCTGTAATAGGAGGCGCTGTCTATAGCGACTACTAACGGGTTAATTTAAAAAATTGTCACAAACTTTTCATACTTTAGTTATTTTTAAAAAATCTAATTGACCGATCGATAAGTTAATTAAACCGACGGATTCACAAAAAATGCTTCTTTCATTTGGTACCTTATTTGTAACGAAATTTTGATTAGATTTTTTTAAATTAATTAAAATGTGAAAATAATAACCTGGTTAAAAACTTTAAAAATGGACATTTAAATTTTTAATTGCTGCAAAAAAAAAAAAAAAAAAACTACAAATTGAAATGGGTCTATATTAACATATCTTAAAGTTACAGTTCATTTCGCTCACTTAACGATGCAAGGTAATCACAAACATTATTGATTTTGCTCAATCTGTTTCCGGCCCCTTAAATGTTGTCTTAAACCAATCTTCACTGAAAAACATGAACACCCAGTTCTTTGAGAATACCCAACGTTTGAAAACATTTCATAGAGAGATAAGTTTTAAATTGAAAAAAACTGATCGTTTGCAAATCTTGTTAATCTTTTGAGCAGGTGTGTATTTATTTATTTATTTATTTATGTAGCTTCAATTAAGAAATTTAACAAGTCATCATTATGAATTGTCAAGAAAATGGCAGTAAAAGATTAAAAAGAGATTTACAGATTACTAGTTCCATTTCCTACTAATCATAATCAACAAGTAATCAATTTAAATAATAAACACCTGACCTAAAATTAAAAAAAAAAAAAAAAAAAAAAAAAAAAAACTGTACATGTTGCTTTCTTTTATTTATGTTTTTCCACATACATAATTTTTCGTCTTAGACGATAAATAGGTAAATTAATATATTGACATACATTCTTCTAGCTCAGTTTATAATAATATATGTAAATATATATATATGAATAATAAATCCATATTTATTGATAAAAAGTACAGTCTGATAATATTATTACATTTCCAATTCCCCAGAAAGTAGTTTTTCTATGGAAAACCATACTATAAATAAAAACTTATTTTGCAAGAATTATTTTATTATTGAAAATGTTTTAAAAATGAATGCATAGTTATTTTTCTCTTGGAGTGTGTGTGTATATATATACACACACACACACACTAAGCGATAAAAAAAAAAAAAAAAAAAAAAAAAAAAAAAAAAAAGCCGCACTGCAGAAAAAATGACTCGCACCTTTTTTATTTGTAATAACTTTAAAATTAATCGTTGAAACAAATAAAACTGTCATGTTTGCATAATGCCAAAGGGATGAACTGATACCTATGTACATTTTCTATGTAATAATTCATTTTATTACACTCTACGAAGTAATTTATAAAAATCTACATAAAACTTTCTTTTAAAACATAACGCAATAACCATACATTGTGTTCTATTATGATTTATTATATGAAATAAACAAGTTATATTTTAATATATGAAATAAAACTATTTATTTGTGAGATCTAAGCAATTTAATAAAAATATGTATTCTGCATTGGGTTAATTCCACCTTTATGTGGAATTACTGCTTTAATGCGCAACGACATAGTATTATACTGTGTTTTAATATAAATCTCAAAAATTTCAATGTGCGAAATATCACAAATAATTTTTCTAGTCCTGGCAGAGTTGTAGGCTGCAAATTTCGAATCCCCTCCTCTCTCCTCCGTCTTTTTATAGACGAGCGGATCGCGATTAGGACTATTTCCATGTCTAGTAAAGAAGAAATTCTACTACTTCCTTCGTGGGATTTAACTTAAAGTAAAAAAAAGTAGGATCACTTACAGAATTATAGGTGCTCTTGAGAGTGGATAGGAAATTTTGACAATTTGAATTGAATAAACTTACCCAAGACGCCGTGTATAAGGCACATTATCATCCTGAAATGCTGTTTGTGGAAATGTCCAAGATACCTCCAAAATAATCGGTCAGGCACCACTTTTATGATGACCATGTTTTATTTCCGAGTTATTCCTTGAGCATAAAAATTTGCTCGACTGTTTAAAAAGTTATGCACCTCCGTACCATAATGTACGGAGGATGTGTCACTATTTTAAAAGTATGATTTTCATTAAGTCGGTCATATTTTCGTTACCTTATCTGCTTGTTTTCTTTAACTCGAAATAAGTTAAACTTAACTCATTAGAGACAACCAGTTCAGCCCAATATTTAACTAATCATTTTTTAATTTTTTTTTTTAGCCATCTGAGGTCTCACTTTTCTAATTCTTTTCACTAAGAATGGATTTTTTTCAAATTTTCTGTCATTAAAACCTACTTTGTTTAATAGTTGCTGCAATGTAGTTAAAGAAATTATGCTGCAAAACACTTTTTCTGAATCTCTTATGTTCTAAATGTAATACAAACCGATTTTATAAGCAATGGCTTTTTAACTTACAGTCATCTCGCTTGGATGAACAACATGGCCGCCTAAAACAAAATTTCTTGTTTAAATGGCCAAAAAATTTTGTATCTTGCTAAAAACCATTTTATTAATATTTCGTTAACATTTAATTATTATTTTTTTTTATTATTCAAAAATTAATACTTTTTGTGGCATCGTTAACTGTCTTATTCTTACCATTTTTAAAACAATTCCTAAAATTACAATTTTCCTGACAATTACATTTTATTTTTAACACTGGACTCAATCGTAAAGTGTATATGGAGGACAACATAATAAAATCTGTTCGACAATTTACTTTTTAAACGATGAAATTGGCGGTTGTAGAAGGTGAAAAGGAAAATATCCAAGTGCGGCTTTTTTTTTTTTTCTTTGTCGCTTAGTGTATATATAAATAAACGGGTATTATCTTTTTGAAAGAATGGTCGGGCATTCATGCTAATTCAAAGAAAATCATAAAAAAGTTCGGATAATAATAGGAAATATATTGATTAAATCCTGAAAATATTTTACAATATTTACATCTTCAAGATTTCGATGAATTCAACATATCTAATGTTTAAGTAACGGAGATTCAATGAGGATCTGACAATGACTTTTGGAGGCTTAGGGTACAGAACTGACCGAATACAATGATGGTCAAAATTATAAGGACAAAAGAAAAATCGCCAAATCTTGGCTACCGTTCGCTGGATAATTATGCAAATTTTATGGCAGAGAACCAATGATAAATGAAACAATTTTAATTAATTTTTATGGAAATATACGAGAAATTGGTATTCGTAAAATTTATTTTGGATTTAGATAGCCCTGTGACTTGGACGAAATTATAAGGACAACTGTATTTTTGTGTTCTAAAAATCGCAATTTTTATGATTTTTGGTCTCCACTCGGCCCTCTCAGACGACATAAATGCTCACAAGTAAACCTTCTCTCCTTTGATACCGGTTTTCCGGAAACCTATACATTTTCTGAAAGCTTATGCCGCTAGTAGAAAAACTGTGAAATCTTAGGGGCAGAGGGATAAGCGTTTAGGAGTTATAGGACATAAAATGTTGGAAATATGACACCAAAAGTGGCTAAAATGTTCGTTTCACGTATTTGTATGAACTAATAATATGGTAAGAAGGTGAAGGTATCATTATAAAGGAAGAAACAACTCGTTGAAAAGAAACAGTATACGTTGGGATACTTGCTACTGACTTCAAACGAAGTCCATTACAAGAGACAATCAATGTACAATTCACCAAATAAACAGTGAGATGGGCAGAAAGACAGTTCACAATGGGCACATTTTACAAAAGCGATAGCCGCACATTTGCAAACTCATCATTTGTCAATGAATTGAAGCAGTAATCCATTGGCGCAATCCACATTCCAGGTTTGTCGTCCAAGTATCCGCTTTTATAAAAAGCTTACTTAATCAAGTTCTTGAAACGAGGAGCATTGAACTGATATAGGGAAAAAAGACTGCAGGGCCAGAAAACTATCGCGGTGCCAGATGTGCTCATGTGTCTCGATAATAATTGTTTCCATTATGTAAAGAACAAAAGATTTCTAGTGTCTGAAAAAATGAATATCCAGAGGCTAAATCTTTCCTGTACATCCTTCAGGTACCAGTTCTTTTTGTAGGACTTTACCATCAAGTACTTCGGAAGCAGACAATGCATGATCTTTGTTAGAACACCATGAATCCACTAAAAGCAGAATTTTCTTCCTGTCATTAGCCATACTTGACCAAAATATGTCATGATAGAAGTGGAGACTGTGACTGTTGCGACGAGCATTGCTGTTCCTTATAGACACCATCATCTTCGAAGTCCATATCCTCGTCCGTTCTTCTCCATCGCCTCTAGCAAATCCTAATATCCGGATCCCTTCCACAATCTCCATATCATTTTCCAGGAGAATAATTATGTGTTCTATCATCTCCGATTCCTGGATGTTCGGAGACCGATTACTTGTTCCGAATCGGGAGACCAAGGCCACCATAACGACTATAGTATCCATATAATAAGAAGCAATGTAAGAAGAAGACATACAATACGTTAGTACTTGACAGCAATATACGGGAACATACAAGGAATAGAGACGTTTTTATGGGAATATGTCCCTCTATACACACTTTACTGATACTTTGTGGGTCCTGTATCTCCTAAACGCTTGTCCCTCTGCCCCTAAGATTTCACAGTTTTTATACTTGTGACATAAGCTTTCAGAAAATATATGGGTTTCCGGAAAACTGGTATCAAAGGAGAGAAGGTTTACTTGTCAGAGAGTAATTGGGAGCGTTGTATTCCATTTTTGGAGTCATACCTCTGGAACTAAACTTTCGGAGTTGCTGATCGTTTCACTCTTAAGTGTTCTTTTAGTTTTTTAAATCTTTTTAAGGCACCGTGCATTTCGATTGAGACTATTCCTAAAATCGATTGATATCTCGATTTTACGAGTTGTTATATAGATTTTACGAATCGTCTCACTGCGAGACTATAGCACTCTAGCGGGGATCCGAATCGTCTCGCAGCGAGACGATAGCACTTCGAGGGTTAAAATTTTCATGACTTATTGCACGTTAAATTCCGACAAAACTAAATAGCTAGAGAACGGTCATTTATAATTTTCTTAAAAATATTGTCAAATATGGACAACACAGACGTACAAGTAGGCCATTTTATGTTTCTATGCGAAAGAGAAGAATGATAATAAGGCGTGATTGCTCATAAAAGAACAATTATCGACGGAAATTCGGGGATTAAACTTATAATGCAGTGCTCTAACTGTTCGATGTGTTTTACAAAAATTAATAAAGGTTCTTTATGGAAAACACTTTTCGCGACCGCCTCTTACATAAGTCCATTTTCGACTGAGGAAGGAATTGCCAAAAAATGTATTACTATGGGGCAAAAGCAGAATGATGTATCTGGTCTATTCAAATAAAAGATTTCTCATCGGAAAAGATAACAGTTTTTACCCATAGTAAGGAATTTTTGGCATCCTTTTCAGCATGTGCGAAAGCGTCTTTTCTATTGAATATGGTAGGATTAGCATTAAAGTTTTGTTTACTGGATCACATGAAAGATTCGGATGCATTACGATATATATGAGGAAATGGTTCAAAGTGCATTTTTAGTAGTATTAGCCATTTTTAAATGCCTTTCTACTTCCTATATTGTTTGATGAATGCTAATATTTTCGATTTGACTTTCTGTCTGTCTTTGTGTCTTCTGTACGTCTGTAATAATGAATTTCTATTTATATATAAATTATCTTGTAAAAGTTCAGCAGTTTTGTTAAAGAACATTTTACTGCTTGGCTATATAAAACCCCTGCTATTTATATTTGGCGCGAAATTGTTGTCATTTTATGGATGATCGAATAAATCAAATATAGAAAATAACGTGAAAGAAAATATTATGTACAACGCGTATAGTGTTGTTCATATGTAACTGGGATTGAAATATAAACTTGCTACTTCAATTTTTTCCACACTGTCCCGTTTTGAAAGTGTCATCTGATAAGCACCCAAATGGAAGCCCACTGGCAAGCTATTGTCACAGACAATAGACACAGGCACCCGAGAGTCTGCGAATGAGTGGGTCGCTGCCAAAGGCAGCGGGGAACTAAAGCGGGCTTTAGAGCAATTTCATGATTTATTTATTTATTTTTATTTATTTATTTATTTATTTATTTATTTATTTTTTTGTTCATAAAGTGACATAGAAAAAAGTTTCCTTTAAATATAGTGACCGGCAAAGCGGACAAAGCCTTCGTTGATTCACTACCTTCATTGATTTCATAAATTTAAAAATAATTTCATTAACAAACTTTGATCTATAGGCAAGCAGCATCTGGCCGAGTTTTGTACATTTCGAGCTTGATTTTAAAAATTTTCCAGCATTCAGAATTCGGTTTGTATCCGAACCGGGGCTTTTCTAGTACAACAATAAAAAGATACAAGTTTCATTTGCACCAAAAGCTTGTTATGATAGAGCTCAAAATCTTGAGCTTAATAAATTATTCAGAAAAGTGGAAAATAAAATAAGTCTATGGTTAAAAAATAACTTTGAATTACAGTATTTAAATCTAGTGACATTACAGACCGTTTTGAATTTGAAGTAAAATTTCACAGGAACAAAGTTCCGAAATCTAAGTATCTACCATAGCGGTATCAAATTTAAAGCTGTCGAAGTAAGAGCTTTTTTGTAGACTTATGTGTATTTTGGGAATTTACTTTAAAAACTATCGTTCAAAAAGCGGAATAAATCAAACGAAGTTTTAAGAAAATAAGTATATAAAATAAGAATTGTCATCAGTATGAACCTGTAAAGTTCTCCTCTGTCAATTTCATCCAATCTGTCAGAGAGATTGACGCATTCGCTCTTAGAATAATAGAGAGGAAAAGTTTTACCGGGGTTTTATTTGAGAAAATTTCTTGCAGTGATTTTTACACTTATAATAAAGGGGGGAGGGGGGAGGGGGGATAATTTCATCTATATCAAATCTATATATATAAAATCGTTTGTTCTGAGTGAGTGATTCATCATCGCCCAGCCGAAGCCCCTGGACCTAGGGCAAGGGAGGGCAAAACATGATTTCACAAAATCCTTCATATCTTAAACACACACACACACAAAAAAAAAAAAAAAAAAAGAGATATCCGTAAAATTTTTTGCATTAAAATATAGCTAACACAAATACCTAAAAACAATTTCTGGAATTTTAGAAATTTGGTCCCCAAGGGAAAGGGGGGGGGGCAAAACGTGATTTCACATAATCCTACATATCTCAAAGAAAAAAAAAAAAACTTTGCCCTAAAATATAGCCAATACAAATACCTAAAAACCAATTTCTGGAATTTTAGAAATTCAGCCCCCAACGGAGGGGGGGGGGGACGTGATTTAGAATAATCCTTTATATCGCAAAAAAAAAAAAAAAAAAAAAAAAAAAAAAAAACATATGTGAGATTTTAGCTCTGAAATATAGCTCACACAAATACCTAAAAACTAATTTCTGGAATTTTTTCAATTCGTCCCAGGTGGGGCGGGAAAGGGGAGCTGTATACGCTGCCGCGGTCAGTGCGGGCCCGAACCGATTATTCCACCGATGAGAGAAGATTTTTTTTTTTTTTTTTTAAATGTTTTTCCATTACGATAATATAGTGATTTATCAAGAGCGTCTAACATTAATGCGCGCACACAGTGCACAATGGCCTGTGCTGTCGAAGGCAGTGGGGACCCGGTGCGACCTTTTAAACGATCAGTTTTTTTTATTTTTTCCCCACATAAAAATTAATGCAATTTTCAGAACTCATTAATTATACCAATTTTATATACCAATTTTTTTATATACCAATTTTCATAATATCACGCAAAATTCAAATAAAAATATGAGTTTTGAAAATAAATAAAAGTAAAACAGACTTGAAAAAATTTTTTATTGTATTTTTCGATTTCTGAGGGAAAGAATCGATTAAAAAAAAAAAAAAGTTTAAACATTTTATGCAGTTTTTTAGTAGGAGAATCCAGTGTTATTACCATGTTTTTATTAACTTCGATTCTTGTTTGTGTGTTTGTTTGTTTCTGATGGACAAATCTTGCAATCGATTTTTCACTAACTTTCCGACTAGCTAGACATTTGAAATTTTCAGGATAGCTCAAAACACGGTGACAATAAATTTTTTTAATACTTTTAGTCAACTGTTTCAGGTCCCCACTGCCTTCGGCAGCGTTTATATGATTCAACAGAAAATTTATTTAACTAACTTCCCGACTAGCTAGACATTTGAAACTTTCAGAATAGTTCAGAACACGGTGAAAATGCATTTTTTAAATATTTTTAACCAACTGCTCCGGGTTCCTGCTGCCTTCGGCAGCGTTACCAGTGCACAGCTTGTAATCGATTTTTCACTAACTTCTCGACTAGCTAGACATTTGAAACTTTCAGGATAGCTCAGAATACAGAGACAATACATTTTTTTGATACTTTTAGTCAACTGTTTCAGGTCCCTACTGCCTTCGTCAGCGTTTATATGATTCAACAGAAAATTTATTTAACTAACTTCCCGACTAGCTAGACATTTGAAACTTTCAGAATAGTTCAGAATACGGTGAGAATGCATTTTTAAAATATCTTTAACCAAATGTTTCGGGTTCCTGCTGCCTTCGGCAGCGTTACCAGTACAAAGCTTGCAATCGATTTTTCACTAACTTCCCGACTAGCTAGACATTTGAAAGTTTTGTAATAGCTCAAAACACGAGAGCAATGAATTTTTTTTTTTTTTACTTTTATCCCATTGCTCCGGGTTCCCGCTGCCTTCGGTAGCGTTTATATGATTCAACAGAAAATTTAAAAACATGGTATATAAAAAGATCTTTTTATCTTGTAATTATTTTTACCTAAAATTGTCTATACTGTAAACATTATTTCAACTAAACACTAACAACTCCATATTAAACATATTATATAAAGTGACTGCTAAATGGTAATATTTACACGACCTATGCATATTTCCCCCCAAAAAAAAAAAAAATTCCACAAACATAAACCCCGGAAATTAAAACCTGGATCGGCACGTACAAAATTTGTATAACAAGTATGCACTTATGCCTTGCCTACTATTTTATATTTTCGACCACTGCAAAGAACTATGTGGTCTGTTTCGACTGCTATGCTTTCATTGCTGTCCAGAATTAATAATTTTTCACGATATCTTTAGAAAATAGACAAGGGCTACATATTGCCAAACGATGCATATTTGATTTTCAACTTTAAATTCAACATTAACAAACATTAGTATTCTTAACAGCATGCTTTCGCAGCAATACTTTACGCATCATGGAGCATCTGCGCAAAAACACGCATATAATGTTTGTTCTACTACTGCTACAATTCTCAGAGGAAACAGTGTATAAATTTAATGCTTTGAATATTATTAAATTTTTTCGCAGGTGAGGGTACATAATAATGAAATATTTTACATTAAAGAAAACTTTTTACAAGTTTCAACCTTATTTTTTAGGAAGTGAAATTTATAACTGCTTTTTTAACTTTTTTCTTGTGCACATGATCGTATCTTCAAAAGAATTTTATAAAGGGAAAATTTAAAGGAAATTTTCTTCCTACAAAATTACAAATTCTTAAGATTAAAACTAATAAAACACACTGCTAAAGCATCTAAATGTTAAAAATAAAATGATAATCAACATTTACACCTTATATTACTTACTCTCTCTTCTCTCTCTCTCTCTCTCTCTCTCTCTCTCTCTCTCTCTCTCTCTCTCTCTCTCTCTCTCTCCTCTCTCTCTCTCTCTCTCTCTCTCTCTCTCCTCTCTCTCTCTCTCTCTCTCTCTCTATCTATCTATCTATCTATCTATCTATATATATATTACATATTTAAAAAAAAAAAAAGTGGGGGAAGGGGGGGGGAGAGAGAGAGGTTGTTTGAATTATCACGTTTGTTAAGTAATAAGATGAAGCTATAAAAATTTTCTCATCATTTAACAGTTAAAAAATAAAAAAATAAAAAAAGGAAGGAAGAAAGAAGAAGAAAGTACTCTTTTGTCCTTTCCAATTTTTGGAAATTTCACGTAAAATTTCTTTAAACTTTATTAGTATGTGTATGTATATATATATATATATTTATTTATTTATTATGCCTATAAATTAAATGCAACATTATGTAGTTAATAAATTATGAAACATGACGTAAAATATTACAAGTTTTCTACTTCAATTCTACTGCAAAATATTTTTAAATAAATCTGTACAAATATACAGTAGAATACACACCAGGGATAAAAGTAACCAATTCAGAAAATATAGGACATTTCTCGTGAAAATATAGGATATATATAGGTCATTTTGAAATAGCGTTATATGAAAAATTTTGCCATAAAAATCAATGTTAGGCATTATGATGTACAGTACTTAGTACATGTACACTTGTTAAAAGATAAACATATAAAACAGAAATAAAAATAAACTTAATTCTGCAATGACTTAAAACAATGACTTTTCTTAAAGATACATTTAGTTCATAAAGAGGAAGTTAGAAAGATATATACAAGGTGCACCAATTTCTTTTTACACTTATTTTTTATTTACAGGTAATGTTTAGTATAGTATGATTATTTACAGGTTAAAAATAGTATGATTAATTACAAAATGTAGATATTGTTAATGATTACTCTTTTTTAATATTATCTTTAGCAGATTTTAGCTTTTTATTGCCAACATCTATAAGCACTTGTGCTGTTTCGATTTCCTGCATGCACTTTCTCTTCAGTCCATTTTCAGTCTCTCATTACCTTCATCAATCACTGATTGAGCAGAATCAACATCACATTTTTAAATTCTCCCATCTTATCTACTTTTAGAGGTGTTGGTGCACAAACATTCTCTTTTTTTTTCTTCTTCGGACTTTTCATCATCTTTTATTTTTTCAAGTTCCTTTTGAGCTTAATATTTTGAATATGCTTCTTGGTAAAATTGTATCATGTTCCTTTGTTATTCTTAGCTTTTCCACCCACCACAGCATCTTTTATTAACCTTAAACCTGTTATTGTAATAAGGCTAAGCAAGGTTCTTTCCAATGTTAACATTCTTTTATTTATGGAAAACCCTCTTTCCACTGACACCTGCCCATGTAAAAATGTCAAGATGGCTTTCACTAAAACACTCAAATATTTGTATTAAGGAAGTTGGTCATCATTGATCATGGCAAGGACATTTTTCCAGTAGTAATCTATTGGTTGCCAAGTTTCTCCAAAGCTCAATTCCTCATAGATAGCATCATCAGTTGAATATATTTTCCATTCATATGCGAGTTTCCCTATACAATCTTCCGGTATTACCTGGGGCAATATATTGGCAAGACATCTTATAGATAGATGATAGTGTTGCCCTGTAAGGCTCTTTTCTTAAAAGAGGATGCAAAAATTTAAAATTTTTAACAGTTTATTCTTTAAGGGTAACTTCTCCTGTAAATATTCAGTGATATTCACATAAAACTCTTTAGCATCAGATAAAAATTGAGATTTTAAGTCTGAAGATAGTTTCAGCAAAAGTTTTTTTGGTACTATTACCTACATCTAAAGATTTCAAAGCAAGTGCTTTCTTGCGAACATCAATATTCACCAAATCCTCACAATATTTATTTTTCACTGTGGATTCGCTCAAAAAAGTCTTATGAGCTTTAATAATAGTTTTGACAGTTCATCATATAAAATGGGAATTAATGTAGATTTTTCTCTTGAAATAACTTCAAAATTTCTTCAAATATTGAACCTACACTGATTATGAAGCCCAAATACACTGATGTTAATAAAGATTGTAACATTTTTCTTAAATTGACATGTATCGATCATTTTTCATCAGTCTAGGATTGTCTTTGGGGCAAGTCTTTGAGAAAGTAGACCTTCAACATCGATGAAAATCGTCGTAAACAAAAAACAGCAGAAGAAATCGCAAACGCGAGAAAATAGAGAAACACGGGGCAGAAAGTAGAAAAATATAAGAAATATAGAACAGAAAGTAGAAAAATATTAGAAATATAGGACAACTTCCCCCCTTGCACACACACAAAAAAATAATAATAAATAAATCTATATTAATAAAATCAGACTCTTGCCTGTAAATTTATCAGAATCAAAAAATTTCACACGTTCACAATTCTTCACGTTTCACACACCATGAAAGCTGAAAATGACTTCAGAAAATTTTGTGTGCGTGTGTCCGTATGTCTGTAAACGCTACTTTTGTCCGGGTATCACCCGAGAACGGCTGGACTGAATTACACACTTTTCAGGAATTTAGGTCTTTACCGAACATAAAATTATATGTATCAACTTTTACCAAATTTCCTTCCCCCGTTCCCCTCTGCAGCAGAGACAGAAGGCAAAAACACGTTTATAAGCATAACTCGATTCGAAATTACTTCACGGTGAAGAAATTGCACATGGAGAGACTAGACTTGAGAAAAACAAACAAAATCATTTTCTGCGATTTTGAATTTTTTTATTTTTAGGAGGAGGTAAGGGAAAAATAAAATTTTGTTGGGAAATTTCGGATTTTTGAGATTTTTCGGAAACTCTACCAAAAATGGTAGTTATGCGTCTTCTTTACGATATTTCTAGAATTTTTTTTTTTTTTTTGGTTGGGGGGGGGGAGGCGTTACAAGGGGGCAAAATCGAGGACCTCCCCTCTCCTTTAGCGCTAAATTTTTCCGGGGAAACCTATACGAGCTGCGGTCAAGAATTTTGGTGGGTAGATTGTTTATATGTATCCGACACCCATAGTAACTGAATTTTATGAAATCCCCCCCTTCCCCCCTAGGCAGGAGGAGGCAAAAATACATTTGTAAGCATAACTCGGCTCCAAATTACTTCACGGTGAATAAATTGCACATGGGGAGAGTAGACTTGAGTACAAGAAAGCATCTTCTGCGATTTTGGAATTTTCGATTTTTAAGAGGAGGAGGGAGGAAATCAATTTTCGGGGGAGGGAGGGGTGAATTTCGCAAATTCCGGACAGCTTTAGGATATTTTTAAAAACCTATTTTTCTTTTTTTCTCTTTTTTTCTTTCGTAATTTTCGATTTCGGAAAGGGGGGGGGTGATTGACGAGGGGACAAATTCGATATATCACTTTTCAGCGCAAAATTTGTCCTGGGAAATGTAGGTGAGCTGCGTTCACGTATTTTGGTGCGTAAGTTGTTTATATGTATCCCATATCCATTGTAACGGAATTTTACGAAATTCCTCTTTTTTCCCACCTTTGGGTCAGGAGAGGGCGATAAACACGTTTCCAAGCGTGAGGAACCTTGTTCCAAATTATCTCAGTAAGATTAATTTTTATGTGTGTGTTAGCGGTGCGTACTCAATATGCACTATAATGGGATTTTGTGAAAATTCCCTTCTCCCACCCCCCTTAAAGGTTGGAAGAAAATACATTTTCAAGACTACCTCTGCTCTGGAAAGCGATTTTTTGATGTCGATTGGTTTGCGTACCTAGTACACACACCACAAAGAGATTTTGTGAAATTACTTTCTACCTCCTTTAATAGGAAAAGGGGGGGGGGGGAGGGATAAACAAAAGTTTTCAAGCTTAAATCTGCTCCAAATTACCTTAGAAAAGCGATTTTTGATGTGTGGGTCACAGTTATGTGTACCCAACACGTAGTATAAAAGAGAGTATACGAAATCCCCCCCCCCTCTTTCTACTTTTTAGGATCGGGGGGGGTGCAAAAACACGCATATACACGCCCCAAAATTTGTGAAATTACTTTCTACCCCCTTTCGTAGGAAGGGGGGGGGGGAATCTGGTCCAAATTATCTTAGAAAAGCGGATTTTTGATGAGTGGGTCAGTTATGCGTATCCAACACATAATATAAAGATATCCGAATATTCAACCTCTTTCCAATCTTTAGGATCGGGGATGGGGGGAGGGGGTGGCAGAGGGGGTGCAAAAACACATTTTCAGCATAACTCTTCTCCAAATTATCTGCGGAAAGCGATTTTATGATGTATCGGTTGGCTATGTGTGTGCAACATACACTCTAAAGAGATTTTTCGAAATTACCCCCCCCCCTTTTGGGGCAGACGGGGCAAAAAACACGGTTTCAAGTCTGAATATGCTTCAAATTTTCACAGAACGGCGAATTTTGTAATGTGAGTGTTGATTAAGAGTACGCAGTATGCACTTTGATGGGATTTCTCGAAACTCTAACTTACCCAAGGGGAGAGGGGGAAGTAACAGCGGGTAAATCACTGCCGAAGGTAGTGGGGACCCGGATTCCTGTTGTTGCGAGCGAGAGAACATCTACCGAACGCAGCGGAAACTTTAACTTAGGTTTCGACTAATTTTGGGGGTTTTATTTTTGATATTTTATTAATGATATGGAATTTTGAGAATTCATTTAAATATCGTGTCCAGCAAAGCGGGCAAAGCCTGCTAGTAAATAAAATAAAAATCCAAACAAGAACAATAATTTTAGTTTCATTTAATACAAGAAAAATATAAGTGCAACTCTTATTTATAAGGGTTTCAAACAACTACCCAATCATATATACAAGAGACATTTTATCAAAAAGGGTTGCCATCCACACGTTAAAATTAAGTGTTAAAGATTGATGGAACAAATTCAACCTAAATTTTAACTTTCAGCATTTTTTTTTTTTTTTTTTTTTTTTTTTTTGAAAACATTAATTTTAGCAGTCCCTGTATTTTATATTTAGCATCATACTGATAATGTTTCAGAGAATCAAGTATAAGCAATATTTTTTTTTTTTATGAATTTGAATTTTGTCAAGAAGTCATATCTTAATGAAATGCGGTTTTGTGAATAAGTAGTAAAAGCGACTCAAATATTTACCTACACTGAGGCCTGAGGGAAAGGCATAATTTCATTATATTTTACAGTACAAAATAGTAAAAATGTATTTATTTATTTATTTATTTATTTTTTTTATTTTTTTGACAT